>LPNX010558375.1:139189-258985 GCA_001517045.1 Pseudotsuga menziesii
TTTAAAAGTCATTGAGAAGCTTGGAATGATCTCCTGATTGTCTTTTTGGCTTCTAAAGCTTGTCAAGAAGATTATTCTTTGCTGAAGGGTAAGTGAATTGTTTGAATCAACATAAATGGAACCTACTCTTCAGGACATTGTTAACTTCACACAATCATATATCATGATGTATGATTTCTGAAGGGAAACTCGTTCTTTATTTCTTTTACATCTAAATCATGTTGTTATCATTAGCCCTGCTTTTTGGCCTAGGACAATTACTTGCATCACTTAGCTGATTTTGTCAGTACCAATTAAACAAGCAGATTGGATTATATTTTCTCAAACAATACTCCTTTTCTCTTATTTGAGTATGTTATTGCACTTTCATTAATCCCATATATCACCAAGAATCAGATTAGTGCAAATAATAAAAGAAGAAAAGATTATTGGATGATTTGTTTCCTCTAAATTGTGTATGTAAAGGCAATGGTTACTTTGAAGACATCCTAAAATAATGTAACTTCTTAGCTCCCTTTGGAAGTTTCACTGCATATATTAACCCAGTCGAAGCAAGAATCTTGTAATAAGTTTACAAGATTCATAATCTAAGAATTTTAAGAATATAATTCCAGTCAAAGAAAACAATGAACTACCTACTCACAAGATCTTTAAAAAAACATGAGCTATGAGTTTGCTCAAGATCTTTAACCATCTGAAGGCTGCGATGGATTGAAGGTGAATCATTTGGTGCCTTGGAAAAAGGCTCTTGCTTATTTCAGGATTGAAATGCATTGATGATTGGTTATAGGTTCGAGAATCAAAGGTATGTAGGTGTCTATTTCATCTATAAATAATAGCAGAAAGAAACACAAGCAAACCTAGATTGCAGAGTATCCCTAAGTGGCAGCCTCTTATCCTTATTTGATAAAAGAACAGTGTCATTGTCCTTGTTTCTGCTATAGAAATGATCCATGTATCTTAGTTAAAGTAAAACAGGTATTCTATCTAATAATGTTTAGGAACCATTTGTTGTAATGAGAAATGATGTAACACACTAAATCAACAGAAAAAAGGACCTTGAGGCATCTGTAAACAATATTGATGAAGTTAGGACTGAAATAGAGTGCTCGAATCAAAGCTACAAGAATGCAAGAGTGACAGCTGTAAGAATGACAGGAATTGTTTATGAGAGCAATATGCTTGAGGTGACTGTGGTTTTGAAAGCAAAGACTTGTAATCAGAAAAGAAGACATAAAGACAAGTGGTTGGTTTGCTGAATCTTGAGACCAAGGAGAACAAAAGAGCTCACAAAGAACAAAGTGTGCAATTGAATGAAGGTATCTGGGGCTATATTCTTTCTGAATTTGCAGATGCAATAAGTCGAAAAACTATGTCTTAGGGTTTTGCTTTTAACTTTTCATTGGGGATTGATGTAGTCGGTTTGATAGTGTTTGCAGTTATAGGAAAATGGATGGATGAGGTTTAGGGTTGTATGTGTTAAAGATCGAAGATAATATGCACTATGAAGGTTTGGATTGATCTGGTATTAATGTAATACTAAATGGCAAAGTCATATATGTCAAAGGTCTGCGATAATACTTTTCTGAAGATTAAGGTAATGAAGAGATAGTTGCTGATTGAGAATGGCTATGGAGCTAGCATGTATTTGATAAATCTTGAATGAAATATAGAAGCTTGACAAAGAAGTCTCAGGAGTATTTTAGAAGAAGTAAAATCCATGCGGTACTGGAAATTACAGGTTGTTACAGAGGCAGAGCATTGAAGAAGAGAAGCTAGAGTCTACGCTTGATATGATTAAGTACTGGAATGAAGACATGAATGTGGTGGATTGATGATTAGCAAAACAAGCGCAGAAACTGTTTTCCATGGGCTGGAACAGTGGTGCAAGTGCAGGAACAACAAAAGATCAAGGTTGAGAGTCTAATATACTTTAGGGTGGTAGGGTGGTGCAGGAGAGTTTAGTTGCAACTCAAGAGGATTGGTTTTCTCATCCCAGTGACAGGTTGTAGCCTATCCACAAGTTGGTGCTCACCCAAATCAGTCAGTTGGAGCTGGTTGCTATAGATCAAAGTTTGATTTGTAAGTTGGAGCTTGTTGTTGGACTTGAAGCCTTCACCAAATCAGTGTGAGAGTGCTTATTGTAAATAGTTTGAAGTCTGTATTTGTGCAAATTGTAGCTTGCATCAGGGATGGGTGCCCTTCTCAGGTCAAAGCTTGACATTGTATTGAACAAATAGTAAAGAAAATATTTTTTACATTTTGTGTACTATGTATCTTTCATGTGATGATGATTTGCATTGTAGTCAATAATATTTACATGATGTGTTTAAGATTAAATTGGGTAAAATTGCACATTACTAATTCATCCCTTCCCCTCCTTTTAGTACTGTTGAGGGTTCCAGCACATTCTTGATTAATGTTTGGAAGTTTATCTCCTAAATCTTGTTTAACGTCATTCTTGAAGTGTTTATTTGCTAGCCTTTGGCCTACTTGCTTTAGGAGACCTTCCTACTAAGGTGCTCTCCATTGTTCTATTGGGCCTTGGAATTCTCTATTTGTCCTAATTAGGGTTTACCTACCTAACCCTAGAGGTTTAACTTTGTCGTAGTCGCAAGTAGTGGAAACCATCTTAAGAGGAGGGACGTTAGCCTTGATCTCTTGTAGCCCTAGGGTTTGAGTCAAGAATCTAATACCTTATCCTTCATCTCTCTTCTCTTTTCTAGTCAATGCCCTGAAAAAAAATTTAGAGTGTGGGTTCCAATGCTCTTTTCTAGTCATTTCCCTGAAAAAAAATCATGAAGTCGATATTTGTTTGATACTTCGATTTAATTGCTATCACTTAAATATGAGGAATTACAAAAATTTAGTTAGGACCACTGATATGTGCATTGCATGCGATATTTCCTTAGGCTTATGCGTATGCTAAAGTTTTTCTTTCTATGTCTTTCTGTGCTAGACATTTTAAAACTAATTCTTTGCAATGACATCTTTACATTCTGATTCCTTTCTTATGAGGAATTTAGAAAACGTTTTCTTCCTGTTTAACTCTATTGTTTGGGTGGCATTATTCAGGATATAAGAAGCGGCCTTAATTTAGTGAGAAGAATTTGCAGGGATCACAGCATCCCTGGTGTCTTTGGTCCAATTTGTGAATTGCTGGATTGCGATGATAAATTTTTCACTACTGTGGAAGTTACAGCTGGGAATAGGTAAGAGATATTTTTCTGGTTCCTGTGGACTTCTGCAAGCTTGATGTACATCCTGGACAAATCCTGTTATAACTTTGATGGATTCATTGCTTGCCTTTTACTCTATGATGCGTTCACTCACATATAATTTATTAGTCCTTTTATTTTGTTTGAATGACTTGAAATAAGTTTGCATAATAAATCTTTACTTGAACTTTTTTTTATGTGCTATAGATTTATTTTTTTTTAAGTAGTAAATCTCATACTGTTTCACTGGGATAAAACATAGTGGAAGATGATTTTTAGTTTTCAGTTTTTCATGTGCATGTATGTGCAGCTTGTTTCATGTTGTAGTAGAATCAGACGAAATCTCAACCAGAATTATCAGATACCTAACTGCTGAGAAAGGTGGGAGGGTGACTTTATGCCTCTGAATCGAATCAGAACTCCACATGTTAATTATCCACATAATCCAGATATATGTGTGTATGGTACTAGAAAGTGGAGTTGGATCCAAGTCTATCAAATTTGAAGCAATTAGGATTGATCTTCACCAAAGACCTCACATATGTTAAGCTGTGTAAATATATCTTCTGTATCACTTCATATCTTGTGTGTGAGTTAATTGTTAGATATAGTGAATGAATTATTCGATCTAGTTGGTGAAATCATAGTTGTCTACACCTCTATCTGTCTTGGATCAAGGAAAGGATCCAATGGAGGTATCACCTTTCCACAAGGGAGAACTATAAGTTGTAACTGATGGATTTACTGCTGATACCTTCAAAGCATGGATTCTATTTTCTTTTAAGCATTGCAAAGTGTCTTCTCCAGCTTACTAACAACTTCATTAGCCAAAAATCTGTTTATGAGAAACCCTTTCTACTCATCAATACAAGTAGTGGTAGAATATGGTGGTCTTTATGAGCCACTCAGGAATTCAGAACAACTGGATTGCTAAAAGTGGTTACATAAGGCTCTTCCATCCTAGTCATCCTCAAATATCAAGCTTCTAACAACCTGTAAGTAGTTCTGACCAATCTGTCTCCTCTTGAATTTAGAGCTACTAATATGAAGGGAAAGTATGAAAATAGCTGCGGCAATGGCAACAGTTTTAATGCCGATTATTGAAAGTCCCCTAATCCTTCGATTGTAGCCTTTAACAAAATGGGTTATTTCTGATTTTAGAACAACGTTCTAGTCTCCATTCCATACAATGATCACTAGCAGCTTTGTCTTACTCATTGTATTCTGGGGGAATGTCTGGCAAAGCTGGCTTATTGCAAAGGCATATTTACTTAATCTAAAACATATTGAGAACCAAGATCTTTTCTTGCTAAATGTAGTGAACTTTTGATGCTGCAAAGTATTAAAACATCTCCTTTGCATACCCAAAATGGTCACGTGTTTTGAGGGGCAACAGTCCCTAAAGCAAGAAGTGAGGCCAACTTGAAAGAATATTAGTTATCCCATAGCTATGGGCTATGTCTATGTAATTACCACGAGTCTCCTTATTGCTTACAAATATCTTTGTGCAGGAAGTGACCTCTTCAATTTGAAAGAAGTAACATTGGACTATAGCTGGCTTACCATACTATCAAAGATCCCTTCTGTTAGGAGGTTGTGTGGGTCTTATCTATGAGGCCCAGAAGGGGTGAAACACATCTTTGGGGGATTTGGACCTTGGTCAGAGAATCTCAGAATACTATGACCCCTGCTTTACCATTGACCCAAGACCTTGTTGACAAACTTTCAACTTTTAGATTTGACTTCTAATTGAAATATTTCTTACCTCTTGCTTAAAAGTTTAGTATACTGCAGCTTGTTATGTGCAAGTTAAATGCATCTTTGTTTAGCATGCTTTTTATATGGAAATATCATATCATTGCCCTATTTGTTATGAAAGTGTGCACTGGTCATTATAGATGTTGTGCTGACCATCCCTGTTTGTAACCTTGCATGGCCGCAGTTTGCCTCCCATTCAAAGAAGAGGTCGAACAATCTTGTTTTAGGGAGAACATATGATCATCACATATATGATCTGATTAAGGTTGGTGTGGAAAATTTCAGTTCAATGGAGTCATTTGGTTATGGCAAGAAATTGGCCCCACAAGTAGGCTCAAATCCCTTTTTTGACTTCCTTGGGGAAGGTTTTGAGACCAAGGAGCAACTTAAACATTTGAAAGAGGTTTTGCTTGATATGTTCAGGGGGGAGGTATGGTTCTCCTTTCCATAGTTATTTCTTTGAATATTAATGTTGCAATTTACTGCTCTGTTATAATAATTTTATTGATGGAAATACTATGATATATATTTTCTTGTAAGTATTACACACTTAAATACTTTAGCTCATCGCTGTTCAGGTTGTGGAAACAATAAATCTTGCGGGTCTAGATCGCGTATTTGTATGCACAGCAGTGGGCGATGACAAGGTTTGCTAGTCTTCCTGCTTTCAAATTTATTATAGTTCTAATTTAAGTGCTCCAGGGCATTGGATTTTCATTGTATGCATTTCAAGGACAGAAATTTTGTGGGTTGACTTTTGATTTTATAAAGCTGCAGGGGAGACAAGTCTTCATTTCTCAATTGGGGATTTAATAGTCTTCCCTTCAGAGCTTCTGAGAATCTCTTCCTATTTTGGTTTACTTGTTCTTGTTCTCTTAGCTTTAGATATACCCAATTATCTTAGCTTGTGTTTGTTCTACCTACTTTATTTCATTTCTTTCAAGGATGCCTGAAGACTATATTTTTATAATGCTATTTTTCTCCCAGTAGACCTATGAATTGGGTCTCCATTCAGCTGTAAAATTGACATTTACTTGATACAGAAGATTTCTGTCTTGTTTTAAAGTTGTGATAACATTTACATTAACCTCTATAACTCATATAATCCTAACTCTTATAAACTATCTATCCTCAACCCTATAATATTTAACCCTTATGATAATCCTTCAAATATTTATCTTTTAATCCTTACAATCTATAACCCCTAACTATCCTCCCAGTATTGGTTCATTTCAAGGAAATGTCGTTGGAATGAACATGATGTGACCTTTAGAGGATCAAGGGTGCGTATCAATGCTGTAGAGACTTCATTTCACTCCCCCTCTGTGTAGGTAGAAGCACCTCACCGCCTTGGTGTTTAATTTCATCTTAATGAAGCACACTGTCGGAGCCATAGTGACTATAAGGACATTAATGGCATCCCAACGTGTGATAAGGAAGGATATCGAGCCTCATTTTTTCATTTGAGGAGGAAACTCTCAAGTTGTGAAAGGAGACTATCAGGAAGAACATCATTAGGTTCTCAGTGATGAAGGTCCAACCATGTCGAGGGATTCTTTGCATGCTTCCAGTCATTGAGGCACCTGCCACTGAGGCCATAATAGAGAGAAAAATGACAGTGCAATGGAAAGGCATCATAATTCAATGAGAGACTCTCTCTACAATATAAGAAATGATATCCCCATTTTTGCAGATGACACTCAAAACATGGTCGAAGGCCTTTCCTTTAGATTTCAAGTGGTTATTGATTGGTACGCAGACATTGTTATGATTGTCAATCTTCCTCCTTTTAAATTTATGGAAAGAATGAGACTTGAGGTTTGCACTAGCTCATAAGGTCTTGTTTCAATGGTAGTGTCCTCAACATCAGTGATGGAGGATGTAGATCCCATAGTGACTCATCCTAGAAGTAGTAAGGAATAATTCCAATAGACCACCTCGGTTCAAGTAGAGACTCTCGTTTCTCCACTAGAAAATCCCTTTCATTGTCGACGCCTATACTTTGACCCATGTGCAAAGCATCAATAGTTGTTCCCGTCTTTCATTTTCACAGGTTTGACCTTAATATTTTCTTTTAGTTTCTTCTTACAATTTTTGAACATTATCTCTTAGTTCCTCACGTTTTGTTTGCATGTTACATGGACATTTGACCTAGTTTTTTCATTACTCTTTTATGTATCCCAGTAGTGGCGAACATTAATCATTTTTTGTGTAGCCTAATGGAGGAAATTTCTAGTATTTTTTTGGACAAAGGCTAGGACATTTCTCCTTTATGAATACCTAGGTACATCTCTCTATGTGTTTATATGTAAATTTTATGAATATATGATAAAAGTACTAACTTACAAACAAAAACCCTAACTATAAACTCTAATATAGAAATTGCACTGTATAATTCCTAATACTCGAGACCCATCCACATTCAAAATCATTTGTGGATATAGTGGGTGCGAATATGAAAGTATTCCACTAGAAAAAAAAATTATTTAAAAAAAAAAAATTGCCTGCCGTCGCTTAAGCGACGGTTAAAATTGTCGCTTATCCGACGCTTCCAGTAACTAGCCGTCGCTTAACCGACGGACTGTAGATTATTTTTTTTTTTTAAACTGACAGCCGTCGCTTATCCGATGGACATTCTATCGCTTAACCGACGAAATGAAGGTTATCTTCTTAAAAATTTTCACTACCGTCGAAGAAAAGAGCTCGCTTAACCGATGCTTTATTTTTAACCGACGGTAAACTGAGGTGTCGCTTGACCGACGGTTTCGAGAGATGTCGGATAACCGACGACAAGTTTCCAACACTTAAAAAACAATCATAGTGTCGTACATGCGACAGGGAAGTGTCGAAAATTCGACATAAAGGCCGTCAGATTTTTGGTCAAAATGTAGTAGTGGCACCCAGTTAGTTATCAGGAACACTCGGCTTAGTGCTGAGATGCCATTCTCTAGGAGAATGGAGGCACCTGGTGAATTACCAGGAACACTCAGCTTAGTGCTGAGAGGCCATTCTCTAGGAGAATGGAGGCACCTGGTCAGTTACCAGGAACACTCAGCTTAGTGCTGAGAGGCCATTCTCTAGGAGAATGGAGGCAACTGGTCAGTTACCAAGAACACTCAACTTAGTGCTGAGATGCCATTCTCTAGGAGAATGGAGGCACCTGGTCAGTTACCAAGAACACTCAGCTTAGTGCTGAGATGCCATTCTTTGGGAGAATGGAGGCACCTGGTCAGTTACCAAGAATACCTAGATTAGTGCTAAGAGGCCATTCCCTGGGAGAATGGAGGCACCTGGTCAGTTACCAGGAATACTCAGCCTAGAGCTGAGAGCCCTTCTAACATGATGAGGTCGGATGTAAGTGAAGATCCCTTCCATGGATGGTAGTAGTTGTGTCCTACCATTCCATTGGTTATAAGTGTTGGGCCCTTCCACACATGATAGTAGGTGTGTCCTATAATGATGATGGTTGTAAGTGCTGGGCCTTTTCACAGATGATAGTAGGTGTGTCCTATCATGCTGGTGAATGTAAGTGCTGGGCCTTTCTGACATGGTGGTGGATGTGTTCCTCTCATGGTCAAATGTAAGTGTTGGGCATGCCTTTCTGACATGGTTGTTGGATGTGTTCCTACCATGGTCATATGTAAGTGCTAGGCAGGCCATTCTAACTTAGGGTTAGATATAAGCGCTGAAGAAGACCTACATGGAGGCTAGGCCTACAACCATCATGAAAAAGGGCTGGCTCTGTAGAACTTCCTATGAAGAGAAGAATGAAGAGATAACACAATTTGATTAAGATAGCGAAAGCAGTGATGATGATGATGATCCAGTGATGCTCTAGATCAAGTGATGATCCAAAATTGATGATGATCCAATGATGATCCAGACTTGATGAAGATGAATTAATAATGAAGATGACTTGACAATGAAGATGACTTGAAGATGAAGATGACCTGAAGATGAAGATGACTTGATGATGATCCAAATGATATAGAGAGGAAGACTCGAGCTGATAAATTATGTCGAGAGAATACCTTCCTAGTTAAGAGGGAGTGTTGATGTATTTGTAACTTTGGAATGTATTCACTTGTATATATTATGTATTGTACCCCGATGCTTATTCCAAGAAGTATCTGTAATGTAATTGATTCATGTCATGCCTCGATGTTCCGATCGGGAGATTCAATAATGTAAACAAGTCATGTAAAGTCATTGAGGTTAACCCTATATTGTAATTTGGGACAATAGTCCCCACAATTGAGTCAATTTTAACCCTCCTTGTTGATCAAAGGGAAAATTCCCTACAGTTGTAGGGCACTAGGGTTATTAGACTCTCATAGAGATGTCGGCCATGGTAACTAATTGTTAAGTGGGGCCAACTTGTTGGAGTGGACATTAACTGAACGAAAGAATATAAATAGAGAGTGAGCCTCTCTATTTATTACACACACACTCACTTACTAGGGAACATGAGTGAGAGAGGAGAAGCTCTCTCAAGAGAGAGAGAGAACAAGATGTTGGAGATCATCTTTATGTTTTCAAGTTTTACTGCTGCCATTGGTGCTCATTATATCTCTGAGGAAGTTGCGGGGTTTTCTCCTTTATGGTTTCCCTGAGGAAAATTCTTTGTGTCTCTTGTCTCTTGTGTTTATTTATGTGCATTTTATTCTCTCAGATAAGATCCTAAGATTATATTGCTTAAACGATACAAATCTAACAGTTACCTATTGAGGAAATATATCTTGGGTGAGACTGCACCTATGCTACATGTGTTTTTGACTGAGCTTTCTTTGTTAAGATGATATCTTTGGGTGTTTTATTGGAGTTTGGTTTTTTTTTGAGCCTAGGTCATGAGAGTGAGGAAAAGTAGCTAACCATTAGTCTGTTATGTCCTACTGACAGATTCACCAAATGTCCCTAAAAGGAATAAGGATGTGATTTGAAACTCACTATAAAATGATGACCATGGTTCGTATTGATGAACCATAAACTATGCTGATATCCTGGTAATGAATTCTATATATGGGAACCTCTCTCCCATGCAACCATTTCCTAGTTCTTGTCTTGTGAAGGGATCTCAGAAACTAGGTTTTTTCTTAGTAAGAGACTAAACAATTTTGGCATGATGAGGTCAACTATTCAAAATCATATACCTTGGGAATGTGGGTAGTGTTCCTATGTCATGCATTCCCAAACACACATTAGGAGCTTACAAAACTCAATATTTGTTCTTGGTTGGGTTGTTATGCCCTAGTAAAATATTCATTGAGGGTCCCTGAAAGGCTTAATGAGGCGAGATGCAAATCGCCATAAAATGGTGACCATGGGTCAGAGAGATGAACCATCGACTCCATTGTAATCTTGATAATTAATTCTAGCGATGGGAACCTATCTCCCATGGGTCCATTGCACAATTATATTCTTATTAAGGGATCTCAGAAACTGGGGTTTTGTTGAGTAAGAGGCTATGCAATTTTGGCATGATGAGGTCAACTATTGAAACTTCTGAACCTTGGGACCATAGGTATTTTTCCCGTGTTGGTCATACCCAAACACACATGAGTTTTATTACAGAACTAAATTTTTATGCTCGACTGGTTTTTTATGCCCTAGTGACAGATTCACCAAGCATCCATGAAAGGCTTAAGGAGGCGAGTTACAATTAGCCATAAAATGATGATCGTAGATTGTATTGATGAACCATTGACTTCATTGGACTTTTTATAATGCATTTCAACTATGAAAACCTCTCTCCCATGGGTGCATCTCCCAGTGCTCATGTTTTTAAGGGATCTAAAAAACTAGGGATTTGGTTAGCAAGAGACTATGCAATTTTGGCATGATGAGGTCAACTATTGAAACTCCTCAACCACGGGACTATGGGTAGTGTTAATTTTGAGCATCCAAAAACACACATAAAAAATCTTATAGAACTCAATTACGCTGATTATTTTGGTTTTTATTCCCTAGTGACATATTTTCCAAGTGTCGCTAAAAGGCTTAAGTAGGTGAGTTGCAACTCACCATAAAATGATGACTGTGGCTTGGATCATCAAACCATTTACTCCATTGGAATCATGAAAATTCATTCTAGCCAGAGGCACCTCTCTCCCATGGGTCCATTTATTAGTGCTTGTTTTGTTATGGGATCTCAGAAACTAAGGTTTTGCTCATTTGTCTTAAGATAATTACTTCATAATTAAATTGGTCTCCATGGGTGGAATATAGGAACTATTCCTTCCCTTGGATGACTTAAAGTATCAAGGATGATATGTATCTATCCATTTTTCTTAATGAATATAAAAAATATCATAGGTAAGAGATCTTCTTAATGAATATAAAACATATCATAGGTAAGAGATCTTGAATCATTGTGTAAGTGGTTTCTTAAGGTGTTTGAACTGTGTAAATACCCTATTTTAGTCAAACACAACATATTTAGTAGTAGAATAGGATTCAAGAAGAATATAGGTTCAGTGACATGATGTTTAACAAATATATATACCTTGATGGTGAGAGAAATAGTGACCACATAACTCTCTTACAAGCCATCAAGATTAGGAATTTGATTTCTAAATCAATTGACATATTTGGAGGTATGAAATCATTTATTTCAACATAAAATTCATCAAAGTAATTATTTGGGTGAATATATTCTAAGGGTGAAACTAATCACAATAGTGCATATAATCCTATGGATACTAAAGTATGGTAATGGATTCTAGTATTTCTTCATTTCAGTGAAACAAAATGGGTCACTAGAGCCAAAGGTATTAGGTATCACCATTGAATTAATAACAAAGGCAATAATGTTAGGAATGAAACATAGATAGACCCCATAAGAGTTTGAGATCTGTCTCACACAAGGAATGCCAAATAGATAATGATATGGAAGACATTGATGAAAAATAAACCATCGGTGGCGTCGAAAGTATCAAAGTAAATAAGGAGGTGCTCATAGAAATGTCTAATAAAAATGAGGTATGGTCATAGGACAAGTATCCTACTAATGTTTAAATGAAACAAGTGGATATATACTTCACCACTATAGTGTTAGGTAGAGGCACCTCCTCTAAAATAGCCTTGATTCACTCCTGAAAAATATTTTAACATCGCAATGTTAATGAATATCCTACAACTAAATTAGGCAGGGGTACTACTTCTCGTGAGTAATTGTTATAAAGTACCACAAAGAGATTGTTTTAAGACTTAGGTATTTTAGGTTAATGGTGTGAAAAATTGATATATGTATAATCACAAGAAAAAGTATCCTTTGATATGGTATTCGATACTTATCCTCAGCCCAATATTTCAATAATATGTGGGATTATTCACATTGGACCCAACTCTAAGAGCGATCCACTTGTTTTCCTATAAATAAAGCCCTCAAGTTCACCCACCATACCAAAAATCGAAATCCAAGGTTATGTTGTCAAATTCCTTCTAGAGAGTAAAGAATCCATTTTTCCTCTTCTTTGTCTTATAAATGATTACATATTTTACCATCTAAAGATTGGAGTGGAGCATACAGACACTAGTAGAAGTGATCAATTTTGCCACGGCAAAACGTGGCAATATCCACGGAAAAGCATGGATATTGCCACGTCTAAGTGTTTTTTTTCTGTGGAAACAATTTCGTCGCAATAGAGACAACCCCTAATTTGCGTTGCAAGAGCGACAATGTTCTATATTTCGTTAGATGTCTAAGTCGTCGCTATATCCACGCCTTGCCGTCTCTGTATCCATGCCTTACCGTCGTTGTATCCACGCCTTGCCATCGCTATATCCACGCCTTGTCATCGCTGTATCCACGCCTAGCCGTCGTTGTATCCACGCCTTGCCATCGCTATATCCATGCCTTTCCATTGCTGTATCCACGCCTTGCCGTCGCTATATCCACGCTTTGTATAAGTTTAAAAAAAAAATGCAAACCCCAGGAATTGCGACGGGCAGACTAGGAAAAGTTCCTGTGATTTTTCCTTCTTCATCAATCTGGAGATCCTCATTCCCTCTACTTTCAGCTATTCTACCCTCCTCAGGTTTTTCCTGTAATATTATATTGATAAAAGGAATTTGGCCAGCTAACAGGAACTCTATTCAATTACATTCAACGGATTAAAATAAACAATGAACAACGTATATCTGGAAAATTTCATTCTCTTATCTATTGTCTCTGCTTCCTTCCACCGTTTCTAGTTAAAATAAAAACCTGCACTGTATAAGTTGTGCTAAGCTCTTGCAATGCAATGAGAAACTATAAGTCCAAGGGGGCAATGTGAAAAAAGGAAAACTAATCACCTCCAAGCACCATAATAAGGCCTTCCAATGAACCAAAGGAAATCCCAGACCCCACATAAACTACCCAATTCAAAAAACTAAAGCAAGCATTAAAGGTGTGTTCCGCAAACCTTGACAAATTCAAAGTTGAAACCAATGGTGTGCATTGCTCCCCAGCCTTTTCGAATGACAATAGTAATTATCCCACCTTCTTCATAGTAAACGAGCCTTGTGCATTCATAATGAAGTGACAGTGGGAGGGATGGTATGTGAGAAGATTTCCTGATACGGTGCCGTCGCTATCTGCGCTTTTGTACTAGTGAGAGAGAAAAAATTCTCCATTTAGGTAGCCATGGATTCCACCTTCCATTAAAAATTTTGTCACATCTTTTGTTTCCCATTTTCAACTGAATAAAAATTCATATTCATTGTTATGTGTTGTGTATGACTGGCATGTGTTTGAATTTGTTTGTTTTATATAAGGTATAATAGGCCACTAATTACTTATTGGATATTATAATTGATTTCTATTTTTATTTGGTACTTGATGGAGATAACCCTCAATTAGGTACCTTTTGGTAAATATAGGCTCGAAAAAAATGACACTAGATTGGTGACCATTATAGGGATGAAACCCTTATTCCATCATTGGTTGCATGAGTGCCCCATTAAGAAATATATTTCAGGTATGTGGTCCACATGTGTTTCCATTAGCAATAATGCTTCTTAAAGACTCCATAGAGTTAGTTAACTTACTTGGCGCATCATCAAAGTTAAGGCTTATCATTGGAACAATTGTTAATGTTCGCTAGAACAAAAATGCATTGTCCTACTTAACACAAAACTTCCTTGGAATTAGCACTACTGAAACACTTGTTGTTGGAAACTCATGGTTAATAAAACCTTGACAATTTCACCTAAGCATACACTTTGTCTAGAACTCAAATAAATCCCCTCACCTTGGTCAATATTAGTTCCCCTTGTGTATCCTCCTTATGTATGATGTGATTAATCTTGTACATGTGAAAAAAATGTTTGAAGTTGTTATAAGATTAACAAATTGGATAGTAAGAGCCATACTCTCACCCTTATACAACTTATTGCTCTCTTTTTGTACATTGAAATATATATCAATGCTTGCTCGTTGTTCTAAGTGCTAAGTATATTTGACCGAAAAAGGGTTATTGTATGATTGTATAAAATCCACATTGAGAATTGGATGAAAATACAAAAAAAGTACTATGTCCAAGTCAAATGCATTGTCACTAAAGTTTTTGAAAATTATGTAAGGTCCATAAGAAAGAGCTATAATATTACAAAGATGGTCCATGGAGCCTTGTTATTATCTTGATTTCAAATAAAACTTGCTAAAATATTTGGGATCCTTCAAACTATGAAGAAGGTCATAAATGTATTGAATTGAATGTCGATTCACACTTTGATCATATTCAACACTCTATAGTTGATGCACATTTTATTTTAACTATATTTCTTTGATATTGGAACAATCAAACAACCAATGGGATCAACCTAATGTTCCATTTGTCTTAAACTCCTAAATATATCCCTAGATTTTTCATTCCCTATTAATGATTTGCAATACATCAAAGCCATTGAACAATTTTTTTCTTAGAGTTATATCAGTGTTGATCATACCCCCCATGATGAGTGCCAATTGATTCCAACTCACCATGTATGAGATCTTTCAAAACCATAGGTGATGACAACTATGAACCGTCTAGAAACCACCCTAATTATGTCCATCATGAAATTTATGGTCCACTCATGTTGGAATTAACACTCCAAATCTATTTTATATATCTCATGCAAAAGTACAAGCACTTCTATGTTCTTGGCTAAATTCTGATCAACTAGCCAAAGATCATGATGAATTTAACTATGCCCATATGTAGCTGTATATTTGTTCAAGAAAAGGGTTCTCAAATTCTTCACATGATGAAAGGGATCGAAGAAATTCTTCAATGCAAAAGCCACACCATTCAAATTCAGCTCCTCCTCACTCTGATGCATTGGGTAGGTGATAATATGGTAGGATTCTACAACACCCAGAATCGTATCATTCATAAAACATAGACCAAATATAAAGAAACGGTCAATATAAATAGTACTAATTGAAAGAACCCTCCATGTATTGGTTTCTCCCATATGTTATGGGTCATGGCATAGCAGGAGAGAGCCAGATCGATCTCCTTTAGGGTGGCCTATCTGGCATGAATACATTATTTGAATGATTTTTAAGATCATATTCAAATAAATATGTGGCATCTAGAGCAAAAGAATCTTATAGAAAACTTTGGGCTCCTCATGGAAGATTCAAGACCCACTTGCACCTGAGAGGCCTGCTATACCAAAAATCTCACACTACTCTAGTATATGAAATCTCTTTTAAATCAAATCAATTTTGAAAATAACTTTGGGAAAATTTCAACAAATAATAAGGGGATTAGCTTAGCAAACAAATTGTATAGGCTATAGAATTGGTAGAGGAGAATGGAAAAGGCACAAATGGATGTTGACGCCAATTTGAGTGATCTAGCTAGAGAGCTTACCAAAAAATTATTTTTTGAAATGACCTCTCCTCCATAGGAAACAGGTCTCATATTTTGTAGGAATCTAAAATTCCCTCCCTATGGTGAGCCTTCAACAATAAAGAAAGAAATTTTTTTAGCCTATGACGACAAGGCTCAACCCATTGACATTTTGGACTTGGACTAGTTGCAGCTAGGTTTCCTTTTCTCCTAGTATGTTTTGATTTAAATCATTCTCGAGACATCTTTCCAATTATTTTCCTTGGATACACCCCTTGGTCTGTGGGGTTTAATAGCTCTTATGCCCTCTATTATAAATTTAGAAAGTGGTTTTTTTTAATTATAGTCATTGGTCTTATTAGTACTTGGTTAGCACCAGTACTAAATCTTGAAGATTTTTTGCAGATGTGTTAGCACTATTTCGGGATAAATATTGGCAGGGAAGTAGGCCAATGAAAACAAGGAACAAGGTCTGAAAATTCCTTATCATAGGACCTTGAAGGATGTAAATAAGGTTGTACAATTTATGCGGTGGTGAATATGAACGACGTAAATACATAGCAGAGCAGATCGACGACTGAGGAATATTTCACCGAGGAAAGATGCACGGTTTGTAAAGTTGTGGAGGATTGTGAAATTTGTTATATCCTTCAGGTTTCAATGGCCGAGATATAAATATGCTAAAGATCTACGATGAAAGTGGATTTCATAGTGGCAACATGCACGAAGGATAAAACTAGTTGGGGTCGCGAAGTCTTGTAGGACCCGCACAGTTGAACGGTCAGGATTCTAGATGGACGAGATCTACAAATGGGATTTATTTCATAGCCCAAACATGTGTGAAAGATAAAACAAACAAGGGAACTAATAAATGGTACTAGTTAATTTCACGATAGAAACCTGCACAAAATTTAGTAGGAGGAAGGGGTGTGAAATGTTGGTAGACCCTGCAACTTTAAATGATGAAGATCTGGTGGGGATATGATCAACGGTATTGGTTGAATTCACAATTGAAACCTGCATGAATGTTAGTAGGAGAAAGCGCTGCGAAATGTTGGTAGACCCCGTACCTCTAGATGACAAAGATCTGGCGGAGAGATGATCAATGGTCCTGGTTTATTTCACGATGGAAATATGCTCGAAGGTTAACAAAATAAGGGGTTATGAAATCGTGTAAGGGACCACATCATGGGACAGTTGATATTTCTCATCAAAGAGATCTACGGCTGTGGTTCATTCACGTGATCGAAGGAGCGAGGAGGAAAAAGATAAGTATAGGTGTGAAATGGAGATGGAGCACGGGAAAATTCGAGGTTGCAAATTTCACCTGGGAGAGTGAAACTGTCAAGAGGTGCTCTGAAACATAATTTTCAATCAAGCAAGCCTGCATCCCAGACGTCGCATTGCCATTTTTGATACAACGTGTCTGCTTCTCCATATTTCCTGTTTTATGTGTAAATCATGGCGAAACTTCCACCTCATGAGTTTGTTAGGATCTGCAAATGATGATTTGAGATTGGTTCCCAATTTTGTAACTGATTTTCGCTTTGTTTTGAGGTTGGTATTAGGATTCCATGACACTATAAATTCAACCTCAATTGAGGTAGAAAGGGTTGATCACTTTAATTTAGAAGCATTAGTGCTTGGGTTTTGTAGCTCTTTTATTTTCTTGGAATATTTAATGAAAAGTATGCTCTGAGTTTTCTGAGATTCATCAAGTTGTTTTCTATTCAGTCTGTGTTTTGTGTATTTCCATTTTCATGTATGTGTTTTCTTTGAATACATTTCTAGGTTGTACGCAAAGAATTCATTTTTTATAATGCTCCTTCCATCAAAAATCGTATTTGTTATGTGTTGATAATGGCTGTGATAGAATTCATCCACTGATAGGTGCTATGTTTCAGTTATTGTCCTTTGTTATATTTCTACTAAAGGTGTTCCCAGAGATTCATCCATTGATATATGCCTCTTTTTTCACTGGTATCTTTCCTCATTTCTGTCTGTTATCACTTTAGGGTAATTTGACTGAACATAATAGCCATGTTGCCTCAGATTTCATAGAGAAATCCACCTTCATTATTGTTGTAATCCCATTGACTACTTTCAAGATGTGACTCCATTACCCAATGGTATTTCTTGTCTGTCTGTTTCACCATCTTTAAATATGTAAATATCATGTCCCCTTAGAAATCTAGCCTTCTGAATGCTTTCTTAAAGCCATAAGTATACATGAATGCTTCTTTGACAAAGAGAGAGCCCTCTCTGACTGTATTGGCTAGAATACATTCTAAATATTTGTTTGAAATGGTTACCCATGTGACTTCCTACCACAAACATAGGAAAATTACAGGGTGATAAGATCTTGGCGTTGTTGCCTGGGAAATAATCACTAATCTCCTTGGAAAAAATGACATTGTCATATCTCTACGACCTGGTTGAGAAGCCTGTATTATACACACAATTGGTTGTATATGCTATGGAAACTCCACTCTAAAATGTTTAGAATTAAACTCCACTAGAAATATTGGTGACCAAAATAACTAATATGAGGAGAAACCCTACCCGCAAGTCGTTTCAAGAAATATTTGATCCAGGGAGCCTGATTCAGAAAACCAACAAGCTGCAGAGGTTAGATAGAACTTTCTCTTTACATGTTCAAGGTGTTTTTTCTATTAATGATATATTTGAACATTGTGGTGAATAATTGGAGCTATTTATTCCTAGGAATAAGTCTGATTCTACCCTATCCAAAGCTATCTTGTACCCCTCCTTGTTCAAATTTTACCATACATCCTGGTTTCCCGAGATCTCAGAGTCTCTGGGTGGGAATTTTAGATACTTGTCTAACCAAGAGTGCCCCATATTTACCTCTAAGTTATCTCTATTAAATTTCATTGTCCCAAAATTTTTATTGTTGCAAATTTGTCTTTCACTGTTTCAAAACAGAATCCGCAATCATCTTCTAGTTTCACAACTCCCCAAATTTTTGTAGTCCCTCACAGCATACCAATTTTTGTCACACCAGTCTTATCCCCCCTTGTGAACCCTGTTATAGCTCCAAGGATGGAAAATAGGTTTTCTCGTCTTCATCTTCCTATTGCTCTTCACAACCTCCCTCTAGGATACTCCCAAAGGCTCAAACAATTCAATGGGGAGATGAGTTATTCAACTAAAGAACACTTGGGATGGTTTTTAGATTGGATAGACCTGGAGGAGGTGGACCATGATGATGTCAAGGTCATATTATTTTCCTGAAGTCTGGTTGGGGACATAAGAAAATGATATCCCAGACAAATCTATCCTGATCTATCAAGCCTTTGAAGACTCTTTCAAGGATAAGTGGGCAGGAAAAAAGAACCTAAAGCAATATCTCTCTCAATATCATTCCATGACGAGGAGGGAGAGTGAATATTTCCAATGGATTTATGATGGGTTTATGAAGGTATACAATGCCATTCCTGCCCAATTCAAACCTCCCATTGGTTCTTCGCAACTCCAGTATGTTGAAGCTTTCGATAGTGAGTTTACCTTGTGGCTAAGTGAAAGGAGATCATCCTCCTTGGAAGCTATGATGAAATATGCCATAGAGATGGAGGTAAACTTGAGTGCTGTAAGAAATGAGAAAAATGATGAAGGAGAATGGAGAAGAGAGGAGGGAGAATGGAGAAGAGAGGAAGGAGAAAGAGGGGAGAGAATAAAAGATAAATAACCTAAACAACCCTCTACCTCTAGCTCATAAGAGGCCAGAATATACACGATACTGAGAACCATGGAATGGATGATGGAGAGAATCTTTGTGGATGGTAGAATGCATCCCAGGGAAAATCAAGAGCAACATAATAGGAATGAGAATGATAGAAGGCCACAAGTTCTCCAGAACAAGAAGAGAGACCAGTGAAACCCTCCCAATCCACCTGTCAAGCCTCCATTTCAAGAAAATTATGTGTATTGGGATGGTGAAAATCAAGCTAAAGATGAAATCCATCAGTTGGACACTGACTCTCCCATCACCATTCTTACCAAAGAAGAACACGATAATGCTTGTCTTGAAAGGGGAGAGATGCCCCTAGATGAGACATAGGACTTCAGAAGAGGATATCAACTTAATTTCTTAGATGCGTAGAGATAGATTAGCCTGAGAAATAGAGATGTCTCTATTGTGATAAATAAAGACACAGGAAACAAGGCCTCTACCAAAAATCCTAAAGGTGACACACCCTCCAAGAAGGGCTCCAAAAATGTGCCAGATCCCAAAGGGAAGGAAAAAAGGGAAGATAATCCAAGAAGTGTTGATTAGGGACAAACTTATTTCATCCTGGAGGCCGAAATTTCCAAGATCAGTATATGTCCCACTCAATGAATTACTGAAAAACTATGAATATGATTCCAAAATTGCCACAGTGTTGTCACAAGGATGATTTTAAGAACCCCCCCTAGATTTATATGTATAAAAAATGGGCAAATCTCTCCGATATATAGGAAAATTTGAAGGCGATTTTATCAATAATATAATATGTATATATAAAAAATTTGGTGAATATTTCTTTTTATTATATAATGCTGTAAAATCCTGGTGAATCTTTCATTTTATTATATAATTTTGTAAAATCTTGGCGATTCTTTCACTAATTTATAACATATTGTAAAATCTTAGCGAATATTTCACTTCATTATAAAAAAATTTGTAAAAACTGGAAAATCTTTCACTGATTTATAAAATATTGTAAAAATAGAGAAACAATCGTCATTAGTCAAATAACATGAATCACATCATCAAGAATAGAACATGTAGACTCACAAGTCACAACTATAAGGTTTTAGCGAAACACAACTGTACTGACTAGATTCAGGGCAAGTGGGGACTCCATTTAGTATCTCATCCCTTAATGGTCCAATGGACATGTGGGGACCTGAATATTGAGAAACCGATAAACTTATGGAATCATACATTATGCTCAATCTTGGACTCTTAGATTTAACCATTTTTTTCATCTTAAACTTGCTTCACTCTTTTTTTTTGTTCTCTCCTTCAAACTATAATCAGTTTGCCAACTAAGAAAGCTAGGTTGAACAATATTGCAGATTCTTGTCAAGAACATAGCACAACATTTAACCCATTTCAGTCCTCACATAATATGTATAGCCTTTTCGTGCGAGACAATTGGCTTATAGAAATTTATAGTTCAGATTTAATTATTTTTGCATCTTAAACAAACTAAAATTTTATACTTTAATTCCTAAAACAAAACTAAAACATAACTAGATCCAAAACAATACTGCTGTAATAAATTCAAAACATAATTTCATCTCTTGGAACTTTAACACTCCAAATATCATTGTGTTAAAGTTAGTCCTCGAAATGATTTACCAATTACCATGTATAAAACATAAACAATAACAATATTATAACTAATGAAAAGATCAAAAGCAATGTACAAGAAATAAAGAAGTAATAGCAATACTAGTAAATTTAATTACCAGTTAACAAAGAACAGTAATAAAGCTAATGTAGAACTGTTTGGATCAACATTATACTCAGATACTTTTAGTTTAATATCTTGTCACTGAAAGGACAAGTCACCAAAGGAACAGATGACATACCTTGACAGAGAGTAGGTTAGAGTGTTCTAGGTTGAGGTTATATACTTACAAGAGAAAGCAAGATATCTCAATCACCATGTGTGAAGACCCTAGTAGGATAGTAGTAGTGATATTTATCCCAAAACATAACTAATCAACCTTAAAATATCAAAACTCCTTTTAGCATAATTAACACCAAACAAGTCATGTCCAGAAAGGTAAGGTCAAATTAGCCACGACCTATCCAGGATAGGTTACCACGGTCCACTTTATGGATGAGGGAGGTCATCACAGTCCTTGGGCCATTTAAGACAGATCATACATCACCACAATCCATTAGGATAGACCTTACATAGTAAAAAATAAGGTTTAGCATTCCCATAGGGATGATGCCAAAGATAACAATACAAGAGTATCCCATAGAAATGAGAACAACCTATATTTTCAGCAGAAAAATGGTCTTGGATCAACCTAATACAATCACGGGTTAGCTTCATAAAGTCACGACCCAACATGCCAGCATGAGAGACACCACACATTCCATGAGTCAAATGCATAAGGTCACAGCTCAGCATGAGAGACACCACATAGTCCATGGGTCATATGCATGTTGTCACAACTCAACACAACTCATGATTCAACAAATAAGGGAGCACAAAGAAACCCTTAAACTCAGATCTGTTAACCCGGGGATGAAGTAGTGAAACCCTAGAAACATACTCCTTGACGCCAAATAGAAAGATCAGAGGTGATATGTATCTTCTTGGATGGATTCGTAATGAAGGATATGACTTGTTTTTATAACTTGAAAGGACTTGTAAGGGGTCTTTCTTCAAACCCAACTTTTAGGATGGTTACCAATAAAATAAAAATAGGTTGACTCAGTATAGGGTACCAAAGGTCAAAATGGTCACATAAATAACAACAATAAAAACAATAAGGTTAGGTCATCATATCAAATAGGTCATGGTACCAAAAACAATAAGGGCTCTAGTACCAAAAGTACCATAAGTCAACTAAGGGTCACAACAAGGTGGTAAGAAAACCTTTATACCCACAAGAACAAGGTGTACCATAAAGGTGGGGATCCAACCCCTTTTACCTACAGGACCAATAGAACCAAGGAATTTAATAGTTTCTCTCTCAAGGTATATCGTCATGTGTGTTCCATATATATTTATCATCACTGTATAAGGAGAAGATCCAAAATGGATAATGTGCCACCAGAAAAAAGGCTACTAAGAAATACTATATAAATATATAAAACCATGCAAAGAGGAGATGAATGGTAACATAAAACAATGCAAGTGAAAACACTCTACTCCCACTATCTATAGTAAATACCCATGAGCACAACAATATACTGTTGGCAGAATTCATAATGAAGTAGGATTTTATAATGATATCTCAACATCTTGATAACACAAAAATATAATGCATAACAATCAAATTCAAATAAACCCATCTGAATAATGCTTTCGATTAATTGCAAAAAAAATAATTGAAAGATAAACAGTCTAACAAAAGAATATGCCATTTTCAATCACATGTTAAGATATAATTTCAATCAAATTCAACATTAAACATATTGATATTAAATAATAGATGGTTTACATTCTCAAATAATACAAAAACATAATTGAACCTTGACCCCTTTCCTTTTCTCCTCAGACAGTTATAGTCATCACTTCTCAAATCACAAATGTTTCAAAATCAGGGGAAAAAAAGGTTGTTATCATCCATGGCCAATGCTATTAAGGACAAGCATTTAATTAATAAATGAGTCTATCATACAAAAATTTCATAAGTACATTTATTGGTTTCCTATACTAGCCATTACCTCAAATATCCATAAGAAGAAGCTATGACTAAAGACATTTCATTCAATATTTACTCAATGAACGAGAAACTATGGTACAAAATGTCACAGGTACATTGATTGGCTACCTATTCCTACCATTTTGTCAAATATGCATCATAAGAAGCTATGAGTTAAGACAAACGACTCTACTTGACCTATTATTTTTCTGCAGAAAATAGTGATCATAGGAGCAACTATACAAAAGGAAACCCTCAGGCAATCTAGTAGACCTATGATTGAAACATTGTCGTGGGAAGGTGAACTTATACAGTTTGAGCTACGTGAAAGCATACCAACTCAAACGAATGATCATCATTAGAAATGTGAAGTTAAAGTAACTTGTATGAGTTTCAGTTTCGAAGGACATAAAACTCAAAAAATGGATGTTATATGTATATCTGCATAGCTACATAAGCTCTATGAGTTTCACGAGTTGAAATTTTAAAATTCACTTTACAACTCAACATTAAAATGGCCTAGAAGGTGTCTATACTATATAATACAAATAGCCAATACTAGGGCTACACTTCTACACCTAGACAAGATTTTCTTCTTCAAGAATGTTCACAATTGCTTTGTGCTCATAAATATCAACTTTTAGAGAAATCCAAAGTTTAATAGGATTTTCTTCCCATAACTTTGTTTGGTTCAAACTGATGTTTAAGGACAGGTATAAAACCAAACACTATTGCTTTTAATGTCAAACATATTGTTTCTTCGATGGGACTCTTAATGAAAATTTTAAAAAGTAACTATTTTAATGTTCTAAAGGAACATCAAAACCATATATGTTTTGAAGAGCTATAAGGTCTATGAGTACTTTCTTGAATGCACATAAAACCCAAATAATTCATTCTATATGTAATATGCATATCTCAATAAACTCTGAGTTTTACCAGATAAAATTTTAAAACTCACTTTACAACCTAACCTGAAAATTATTTGGAAGGTGTCTCTAGAATATAGGACAATTCATAATGGTGTGACTACTAATGTGAGTAAAATCAACTAATTTCAACATCAGTCAAATATAAATGGCAAAGGACAAAATGTCACATAAAATAATTCAAAAAATTACATGACCCAAACTGTTTCATAATAAGGACTTTGCAATATCCTCGATAGAAAAAAAAATGATAGCAATGCCTTCTAGAACCAAGATGATGTCCTCAATATACTACTGTAAAATAGAACATGTTGGTGATTCCCATATTTGATAAAAACTAAGTTTCTCTAGTTGACGGTTGAAGAAAAATGAAAAGGTGGACCTGACAAAATGATCCTAGAATTGTCAATTTATATCAAGATTAGGGTGATCCTCTTAGGACTTAAATATCCTTTAACAATATCAATAAAATTGGGATAGATTAAATTTTTAGGACGTTCTCACATATTAATCCCTCTTATGAAAGAGTAATTTGTTGGACGTTCTCACATATTAAGAGTTTTCATCAGATACGTCACACAAATGAAGGAAGCCATAGTTTGATGTCCAATACCTCATCCTCAATATTATCAAAAGGTGAAATCTATTTTTCTCTGAAGGATAGAAATTTGTGGCAAAGAAATGAAAGTCCAACTTGTCAAAGGACTTTTACCCTAAACAATAAGCAAATCCCAATAACAACCAATGTTACCAGAATCTACAATTTGAGAAAACAACAAATCCTTTTTTTTTGCATATTTTTGTGACCTTTTGTCCATAACTTCCATTTTTCTAACTTTTATTTTTCAAACATTTGTCAAGTTATTGTCATACACAATTTTTGCAACATTGACAATAACCCACTCTATGTCTCAATCAACCGTAATAGAAAAAAGGCATGAAGTATAAGCAAGTCAATCTTATATAATAGTTAGCACAACCCTGTAGACTAACAGTCGACTGACTCGGCAGAAAATAACACTTTACATATCCCATGCTATTTAGAAGTTGAAGACAGTTTTCCTATGAGGGAAACGCTACAAGTCACTTGAGTTAGAATAATACTTTTACTATGAGAGCAAGGAAGAAAGAAGCGGTGTAGCAATACTCCTAGCACTACATTTCAACAAGAATGTTTCCACATCAGTAAGAATGTGTTAAATTAGTGTAAGTTTTGGTCCATTTCAATAGCAGGGGAGATTGGGAAATCAAAAAAAGGGATTTCATGTGTTCATTGTCCCAAAAAATACCTAACAGGAAATCAGATACTGATGTAACATTGGGCAGTTATCTACCGTTGCCAAATTATGATCCTAAATATTCTAGCAGAGTTTAATTTGAACAACTGATTTTTTATGTTTCTATATTTCTCCTGAAATGTCATTTCAAAATGTGGAAATGCAGAAAACAATATGGGATTGGTTGGAGGAATAGAGATATAAGTTAGGCAATGTAAAACAAAAACTGATGAAGGGGATGGCATGACATTGTATAAGAACATATTCTCCTTAAAAATAGCTTTTCCTCATTTTTCTAGGCACCTGATCAACGACAAATTATTTTTTGTCTTGAGTCGTGATTTAAGTATCCATGTACTCCTACTATAACTATGCTTGTGTTTCAGTTCACAAAAATACCATCTAAAATATAATAAAATAACAAAAGAGGAAATCTTCCAGTTAAAATGGCCCTAACCTGATATGACCACCTTTGCAAGGACAAGTCCCTTGTTCCATCCTTGAAACCACTCAGCGTTATTGGACCCAGGACTCTTGCATTTGCCATCTCAAAATGGGGCCCAATATTCTTTAACCACAAATAGATAAACTATTTAGAATGACTTCATAGGAGAAGTGTAATAGTAAGAAGTAATTATACACAGTCCATCTGTGGATTGCCCTATTAAACAACCAACAATATAAATCTAACTATCTCCCCAACAAGTTGGATTTTCTCACTTGTTTGATATCTCCCCAACAAAAATTACAAGGCATGGAACACAAGCAATAACATAAAAGGATTTGAAGCTAACCTATAGACCAACATTCATACTCAAGAGAGAAATATTGTTTGTTCTAATATTTAGCTTAACAAGTTAACACGAGATGAAAACCTTACTTTCAGGTTCTATGTGCTTCCATACTGACTTTCTGCAAGCATCCAAAGAAACTTTAAACCCAATTTGCATAACCCTGGAATACGTATAACTCTAAATTCTCTACACTCTTTAATCTAGAAAAAAGAATCACTGTCATAAACAAGAATTTCGAGTTACTCACTGATATGAACCTCAACACAACAACAAGTTGAGAAGTGTAAAATTATACCCAAGGTTTTATGCTGAATGAACAAATACCTGTGATATCACCATTTATGAAGACATGTAACACATGATCTGTTGACTATATAATAAGAACTAGCAGACCACCATTATTTATAAAGGGTTCATCTCCATCAACTCCCACACTGCCCAAGAGACGATTTAATTAGTGTCTAGAAATACATGCCTATGAATTAAAACTTTGCATTTAAATCAAAGCTTAATAAACTGAGCACCATCAAACACCACTCTTGTCAATCTTGTAGGCATAATGTTGAAAACCACAACACTAATACAGTTGCAACAAGGATAGATTACATATTTTTTGGTCAAATTATAAAACCATATAGTTGCATGGGAAGGTAACAACAAATTTAATGAAACCTATGATTCACCTTAGTGCTTCTCTTCTCTCAACAAGGTCTCAATAATTTTTACGTTTTGAGTTTCACACATTTAATGGATATGGGCCAATGCAAGTATGATAAATGAACATTAATAATGAAATCAACAGGGAACAATTCAATATAGGAAAGGAGAGAGATGCAAAATCTCAGGGATGCAGTTATCAATCTTAACAAAGAAGAAACCAGACCATGGTTTTTAGCTAAAGAATCAAATGCAGCAACCTTAACATACAATTTGGAAGTGCAAACTAAAAATGTTACACAATTCAAATACAAGCATGCCCTTTCACAAGGAAATTCCTCTAAAATTTTCAACTTTGACTGCACTAATTGGCATCAGTCTGGGAAAAATTGCAATGAGAAAACAAGATAAGGAAAGTGTGATGTCTCAGCTTGTTATGTACCACAAGTAATCAGTATTATCCCTTGTAATGTTTATCTGCTCTAGCAAACCCACTGAAGTGATGGAAATGTCTTCAAAATAGGTAATATTTTCATCAATAGATTCCCAACCAAACCCTCCAACAGGTGCCATTTTGATTTGTGATGTTTCTATGTCAACCTATGAAAACAAGATAACCGGCATTGAAATAGATCCTATTGTAAGATAAATAAGTATGTAAATTAAAAAAAAAACAAAACACCTTACTATGGAAGGTAGAAAAGCAGTGCACTGAACTAGAAAGCTTAATGCTACACCAATAATTAGAAAACACAATTATATCTAGAGAAAATTATCCCTTCACATTACCCAAGAGGATCTATTAATATAATATTTTTGCATTGGAAATGCTACAATATACATGCAAACAAGGAATGGGAAAAACTATAACATAAACAAAATGCCTTATTTTTTGTTTTATTATCAAATGCTCTCTGATATATCATGTACACATATACTTTTTCTATTATCAGTTGGACTAGTGGGGACCTTGATTAATTGTTTGGTACATGTAATCAATTATTGCAACCTGAATCTAGATTATGTACTTCCATTTTGCTAGTTTATGCTCAAATTGAAATAAACAGATTGCTTTAAAAGGGATCAACATCCAGGTACTTTAAATTTTCACATCAACTTTAATAAGTTGTGTGAGCTTAAATTCAGAATGGATATCAAATAAAAAAGGGCCTCGATCCTATGATATTGATATAAAAAAATTTAAAAAATAAACAAACAAACAATAATCACAATTTTAATAACTTAAGTTTATCACCTTTGCAGTATTGAAAACCAAAATTCTGCAATTAGGGAGAATGGTAACGGACCACAGAGCTATTATAAAGTGTTGACCATTAAATATGACTCTTGCAACGGAATTTGAATCATAATTTACAAGAAATGCTGCACAATTTCCAGCTCCTGGAGAATACACATAAGCCTAAACAGATAATGGATAAGTCAGTTCTGTCCCACAGATCATCCTTCTTAAAAAAGTAGGAGAAACCTTTCTATTTTATTTCTAAATGGAATGCATATATCTACAGTGCATTCAAAGAAGCTTACTTACTAGAAATTCCCAAGAGATGTAACAAAAGGATTGTCACTAACTAAATCAGGCTCACAAAGCTTTATGGCTTTGTGTAATTCCTTAAGATGACCCCACTTTGGCTGCCTAATAAGTCCTGCCAAAGATAAATAGTCAAAAGCAATAGGTTGTGTTCCAAAGGTCAAAATCCCTTTCACTGTTCAGAAAGTTGGGAATTGGAAGGAAAAGGAAAGCATTGCATAAGCCTTGAACAAATTCACATCATAGTTGAAGAACAAAACCTCAATCTTCCTGTTGTTTTCTAAATTTTCTGGCAATGCTCTTTTTATTGCAGTTGTTTTACATTGGGCCCAAGAAAAGAAAATTCACAGAATCCACTTGCCTTTTCAAACAAATTGACAACCTAATAAATTGCTTAAGAATGAAATTTAAATCCTGAAAAAACTTCTCACAATTCTGCAATATTGTCCAGCAAATTCAAGTGAAGATTGTCAAAAAAGTATTTAATCACATCCAAGATAAAATGTACCATATTCATCTATGGGTGCAGCATAGTCATAAGTGGTTGCAGCGAAAGGCCCTCCTGCAGTACGACCAAAATTTGTTCCTCCGTGGTACTGGAAGAGAAACAAATTAGATTAGCACATATTGTTGTCGAAATTTTCATATATGAATGTCACATGCTAGGTCAATCCAATTCATTATGTGCAAATTGTACCATGTATTAGTTTAGAAAAGATCCACCCTTCACAAAAAAGTGAGCTACTGCAAAGGCCAGATCTTCCACTGGTCTATGAGGAGATGCACCTCCAAATCCAGTATACCTAGTAAACCAAACACAATGTTTCATATTACTATAAGTTGGAATTACATTTAAAACTGACAATAAACATTGCTTCATATTTTCATTTTTCAATTTGTCACAGTAAAATTTTTATTTCAGAGCTTAGAATCTTCAAAATATCAGTTTACCAAAAGAGGCATTACGAGGATTGCCTTCAACTTCTTACTTCTCCTGAACAGAATTTGAAGTTCAAAATAAATTTAAGCATGAAAAAAAGTAAGTTGTTATTCCATCAATTGAAATTAACTACAAAATAATATCAGTACCAGTCACTCCAGGCTTCTGTCCACATTATTGGCTTATAAGGATTGTTAGGTACAAAGTTGTCGCAGTAGAAACCATTGCAAGTGTTAATCTGTTTCAAATATTAAAGAAGAAATAAGGTAAAACAATGGAATCTTGGATATCTCAACATTGATTATTACAAGAAAAAGAAAAAAAGAATGCAGAACCCTTAAAACCCCACAACCTATTAAATGGAAGCTATGTTGCTTTCAATTACACTCAGTAGTAGTCATTCATCAAAATGAAAAATCACAATTTATTTGTGTCTACACTAATTACTTATTTTAAAGTCCATTAGTATGAATTGTACAGAATATGCAAAGGTAACTAATTCAATTGATGCAATTGGTGCAATATTTTTATACAATTTGACAAGTTCATCCAGAGACAGGGGTCACCAAATGCCGAGTTAAATATATTATCATATAAATATCTAAGAGGGTGTCGTTAATAGAGCTCACCATAAGGTCTAGTGCATAATCATGTTTTCACATTACACAGGGTACACCCATATCCATTCCCACAGCCATCTGGGCAACCCGATTCATGTAATTCACTCCAACAGGCCCAAACAATGTTTCTTCAGGTTTATACTCATTTTCCACCTGTAAGAACATTTTTTTATTAGTCCTAATATTAATAAATCAAACCAATTTTACATAGAAATTTCAAACACATGTCATATCGCTCTTTTCTGCATCAAGAGATTGCCCAAAATCACCTAAAACACACTCAAACTTGGTTTATAGGGTCTGAAATTAACTCAGGTCTATTTTTTTTAGGTTTGTTTGCACCCGTTTTGTGGAGAAAAAGAGCCTAGAATTCAAACCCCCCTAATACATGTTGCCACTCAATGGCTGTCTCACTAGTGCAAGAAGGCCATTTCAAGCGGTTGGGGGCCAAATGCAATTTCTGGGTAACTTTGGCATAATAGATACCCTAGACATGCTTTCAGCACTATGAGAAGAGGAGGATTTTGTCAAAATATAATAATAACACCAATCCATATAAAATACCTCTAAGCCTTCTCAATATCAAATGAATCTAATAAAAATTCAAATGTTTATTTGTACAGACAATCTATCAATTCTGCAAACTTCCACCTTCATTTTTTATTGAGTAGGAAAAGCTCAAGGCTCAAAGTAAAATCATGCTTACCGGGCACCCACATTCTCACAGTGGATACAATACCCACACTTATGCTCTTAACATAGCTAGGGAGGTTCGTACTTATGTTGTTTCTACAATATGCTCATCTAGAAATAGCAAGATAGCATGTTGGTCCAATGATTTAAATATTGCAGGGTGGACAAGAAATTCATATTTAGTTAAAATATCAATAATGAGCACTGCAAGTGCATGAAGTTAGCTGTCATAATTCATGACACATATTTGGCAATTGACCACTAGTTCTTAACCTTGTTCAACCTAGACTATTCCTTCTACACAATCAAACTAAACCTTAAGTATTTAATGCACAGTGACTATGTTAGATTTATCTCGATGCATGTATCATTCAGTGGATTGAAAGAAGACATGGTAAAAATTAACAACTATAACTTTCCATATTGAGTAATTTATATAGAATGAGACCTCACAATAGATTTTTTTATATTCAAGGGATAAAATCCCTCATAACTCACACATCATTCTAGCAGCAGAAAGATTTCCATGTTTCATCCTCCTACAGTGCACAAATGGAATTATGCTTTATTATAATCCCCTCTGCAATCAAATATATGGAAGAAATCCTGATGAATAAGGGAAAGACAAAAGCAAGATGCTTCAAGAAGATGATTCAAATTGTATACTCCCATTAAAACAATGGATGCATACTAAGTCGATAATATTTGTAAATTACTAATTTTAAATGACCACAAAATAGAATGTCCTAGGTGGGAACCATGACATGGTATTCCTCTTGCTTGATGAATAAATTGACAACCACCATAATTGCAAGAACAACCAACACAACACACAAGGAGACTCCCAGAATGGATTCCATAAAGCACAATGCTCTTCTCCAACATGTACAAAATGTTTTTGTCTCTTTCCATTTGCAAGAATCAGTTGAACCTTCAAACGAATTGAGATTAGCTGGTAACCAATTTTATTTCTTATCGTCTGTCTTATAAGCTTCTTTTTCTAACTCAGTCATGCCAATGCTCTGGTAATGTTCCTCATTATCTAACATCTCCTCAAAAACAACACTTGAAGCAGGTGACAAAGAATTAGTTCTATGCACACATTCTGACCATTCAGAACTGTTCTCCAGATCTCCCTCTTCTGAATTGCTTCTAATTGAATACCCATCAGCTACACTATAGAGGCTGTCAAGCATTGTCCTTCCTTTTTTTGATGTGATCATATGTCGATTGTCTCCACCCATGGATTCATTGACAGTGCCATTGGCAGCTGGACTTAAGTTCATATTCCAGTCAATTGCATTCAAATTATCATGGTTAGCTTCTGCAGAATCTGCAAGTTCTCCTCTGGATTGCAATTTTCTACATGTGTTTTTGGAGGAGGATTGTTGTTCCAGAGACCTAACAAATTTCCTTGGCGTGTTGAATACACTCATATTATCAATTGTAATATATGATCCTGGATTCTGAGGAAGAGACCAAACAGTAAAGCACCTGAGCATTTGCAATCAAAAGAGATAATGCTGATATAATAAAATGTACAAACTTTGCTTAAGCTTCCTCATCAAGCACAAGATGCATCAAATGAGACAAAATAGGAAAACTAAGAAGGACACATCCCATGCTCTTTATGCGTACCTTAGGGATAACTGCTTCTTTCATAGCTGAAGGGAAATGTGAGTGAGCGTAGTTATCAAATTAAATATGTCAAATATGTCAAATTAAAAGTTAAAACATAATAAATCATGAGAATAAGAAAGTTACCTGTCTAGAAAAAATGATAATTGGAGCCTAGACTTATTGGGGAAAGAGTATGAGAGGTCAGAATTTGAATATTTCCATCTTTATCCTTTGTCGGTTGACCTGCATTGGTGTTTCTTTTCACCATATCCTTGGCATTTCCATGATCTCCAGTAACAAGGTAGATGCCACCAAGTGTTGTATTGCATCAAGAATAATTTGTAAAAAAAGTACAACTATTAGTCAATATCAATTACAAAATGATAGAAAATTTAAAACATGACAAACATCCTTTTTAAAGATCATACATTCAAACTTCCAAACTTGGAAATTAATGCTTAACTCAACCAAAACATAACTAGTGCCTTCTTATATAAGATATTGACAAGATGGACAATATTCCTTCACAAAAATCAACCCCTATCAAAGTATTCATTTCACTATAATTATCTGACAAAACCCAAGAAAAGAGAAGTTTAAGATCCCAAAATGGTTTGAGGTGACAATATGAAGATTTTACTAGTTTATGTATTGTCATTATGCACTACTTTAATTCCAAAATTTTTGAGAACAAGCCTGTAAATGTGTAGAAAATGATCTGTAGATAGCTACTAGCATGGGTCCCTATTAAGCACTGAGAGATCAAGAAAACCAAGATGCAAAATTCTTGGTGCTTACAAGATCCAAGCTTAAGAGAGATCTTTGCTAGTTTTTCTTGTTTTTTTTTGTGATTGTAATTAAAAAATGGTCAGCTCTTTAATTTATTATTTTATTATATTAGATATCAAAAGTCATCCTTTTTCGCTTTATTTTATTATTGTTACCCACCCATGTGTCACAATCCCATTTTTCTCATTAAGGGTATCTCTACAGCAAGCTGACCATTTTTACTCAAAAATTTAACTATCATGGATCTAAGGAGCTATGGAACTGAATGGCATACAATAGCATGTGCACATGGGGATGCTTCCATGCACACAACACTTTTGACATGCCTTCACAGGGACTAGAACTTACATTCATGGATCTTAGGAGCTATAGGACCAAAAGGCATACCAACAAATGCATGTTTTACTGCAGACAAACATGTAATCATGCATATGCATGTATGTAAAGTTATTGCATAGATATTGATGCACGCATGCACATGGGTATCTACACATAGGCCATGAATGTAAAAGTTGATGACTTCCCTGGCTACAAGAAAGGATACATGCACAAACCCAGGCATAATAACCAAAATCAGAAGTACATGCAATTTAGTATGAACTAGATGTTCATTTGGAAACAGAAATTCAAATATGTAACCGAGGACAAAAACTATAACATGTCCAAGAAGGAAAAATAAAATTTTAGTTCCTACCTTTACAGCCTCGTCAGCAGACTTACACGTAATAAAGGTTACATCTATATAGCCAGTATGCCCTACCATGTCACCATTAGGCAGATTCACGCAAACATGTAAAGTCATAATGAAATTTGCGGCTTGTTTATCGAAATACTTAAAACATAATTTAAAAGTGCCTCCAGTCAATAGAAATCCTAGTTAAAATGCCCACTCAATATGGCATCTCTTGTTTTTTCAGCAATTTCCAAGGCCTTCATTTTTGGCTTGACATTGAATGTGATTCCTGAATCACTTGGGATTTCCACATATTCCTCTAGATCCTCACTAAAACATCCAGACTAGTTTTCGTTCCAGAAATATGTAACATGAACAAATTTTACAGTTTTACTGTCAAATTACACAACCATTTTAGAACTTTTCAACCTTATATAACCTAAAGTTAACCCAGCAATCACAATACCAATAATCATATACAAAAACAATAACACATATAATGTTATATGTAGTTTCGATAATCCATTTTTCAAAAATACATAAGAACACTTGTTGCATCAATCTTAGATACCAATCTGGCACTAATGAAGTCAATAATGAGGCCAAAAATTAATTCCATACACATATAAGCCCAATCTCTTGTTCTTGTGGGGACAAGTAAAATTATTTAAAAGAATGCATATACGTTAGCAGGAGAATGTATGGAAGTATGTTATCTCATTGAATTCTTTTATGTGAAACATGGTTGGTGACAACCTACATGTTTATAAAGCAGCTTCTAAATACTCCAATAAAGAATAAAATAACACAAATGACGGACATCCAGACCTTACAAAATATATTATTGGGCAATAATTATTAATAATACAATAAAACCCCAACATGCATGGATTCCTAGATTATAAGTTGGGTGAACTTGAAAGGTTTCATATGCAACATTGATTCATTAAAGAAAACAGTAATACAGAAATGTTTTGCAGGACAAAGTTGGAATTCATGTTCATACACATACTCATGAAGTGAACATTCTAAAATCATTACATGAAAAATGAAAAAACAACAACCAACAAATAAGGGTTATGAATTCCCCTTCTTGTTTCAATATGGAAAGCTCCCCCCATTTTCTTTGCTTTCAATATGAACAACGAACTCTGGTTTGTGCTTTAGTCTAGTAATTCTGGTGTTGTCTCTAGTTGTTAGTAGAATAGGGTTATGTTTTAAAAACCTCACTTGGCAGCCTTTTAGTATAAATAAAATTTGCTAAGGGGTTAGCTTTTATATATATGACAGTGAATAACTGGCCATGGTGTAACAGGTTAGCTTCAGCCATAAGACCCTTTAGCTTATGTCTATCTTATGGCTCTCAATATGTGAAGTAAAGCAAAAGGTCTAAAACCCTTTGCCATGCAACATAGATCATGATTACTCTAAAACATCCAGACCGGTTGCCATTCCAGAAATATGTAACATGAAATTTTTTTACAGTTTTACTGTCAAATTACACAACCATTTTAGAATGTTTCAACCTTATATAACCTGAAGTTAATATAGCAATCACAATACCAATAATCATATACAAAAATAATAACACATATAATTTTATATGTAGTTTCGATAATACATTTTTCAAAACTACATAAGAACACTTGTTGCACCAATCTTGGAGACCAATCTGGCACTAATTAAGTCAATAATGAGGCCAAAAATTAATTCTATACACATATAAGCGCAATCTCTTGTTCTTGTGGGGACAAGTAAAAGTCTTCAAAAGAAGGCATATACATTAGCAGGAAAATGTATGGAAGTATGTTATCTTATTGAATTCTTTTATGTGAAACATGGTTGGTGACAACCTACAGGTTTATAAAGCAGCTTCTAAATACTCCAGCAAAGAATAAAATAACACAAATGACGGGCATCCTGACCTTAAAAAAATATTACTGGGAAATAATTATTAATAATACAATAAAACCCCAGCATGCATGGATTCCTAGATTATAAGTTGGGTGAACTTGAAAGGTTTCATATGCAACATTGATTCATTAAAGAAAACAGCAATACATAAATTTTTTGCAGGAAAAAGTTGGCATTCAAGTTCATACACATACTCATGAAGTGAACATTCTAAAATCGTTACATAAAAAATGAAAAAACAACAACCAACAAATAAGGGTTACGAATGCCCCTTCTTGTTTCAATATGGCAAGCTCCCCCTATTTTCTTTGCTTTCAATATGAACAACAAACTCTGGTTTGTGCTTTAGTCTAGTAATTTTGGTGTTGTCTCCAGTTGTTAGTAGGACATGGTTATGTTTTAAAAACTTCACTTGGCATCCTTTTAGTATAAATAAAAGATGCTAAGGGGTTACCTTTTATATATATGACAATGAAGAACTGCCCCTAGTGTAACAGGTTAGATTCAGCCAGAAGGCCCTTTAGCTTATGTCTATCTTATAGCTCTCTATATGCGAAGCAAAGCAAAACGTCTAAAATCCTTTGTTAGGCAATAGAGATCATTATTACTAGTAACCATAGAAACCTATAAAGTAATCATATTATTATCCCAAGTTGAACTCTAGTTGTGCCCATTTCTACACATTCAAATTTAAGACCAATGACAACATTTTCACCATAAGCCAAATTAATACTAAGAATAACAAGGCCTTACATCCCAACATGGGCAATCAAATTTAAGATCCATTGATGCATCACCATAACAGATGGCATGCTCAATATAAATATTTGCCACCTATTCACATCAATTCACATCAGACTAATGATTTGAAGATGTCAGCAGTGTAAATAAACTCATATTCTTGATTTTAATATATTTTACTATGATATTATGTAGATATTAAATAATTACTTTGTGGACCAAAATACAGTTAAGGACAAGGAAGTTTAGAATCCATGAAAATACTACTTTTGGTAAGACAATTCTTTTAGAGAATCATACATTTATGTAGGGACTTAGTTTGTGGGATATCATATGGAGGAAACTATATGTGGTATAACTCCGTGAATGGATTATATCCACCTTTATTGTTACATATGTCACTGCAATAAGTAATGAGCTTTTGTGAGAAAAGGAAACTGACTAAGGCCATTGTAGACCACCTTAGCCACATTGAGAATGTGGATGCTTAAATAAAAGTGGAGTTGCATGTGATCCATCAACTTCACCGGCTAAAAAGTTTGTTAAAAATCATAAAAATAATAATAATAACAATAGTTGATAAGCATATTAGTCGATGTGGTATCTCACAAATACTCTCAGATAGGCCAGGAATTTAGACAGAGATATGGTGAGCAGGAACATTTTGATTCATGATTGAACCTAGAACATAGGTGATTACAAGGAATCATGTGACATGGATACTTGAATGCAAGCAGATCACACATAGGTATGGTATTCAATTAGTACGAGTACAGATCAGTAGTATCACCTTTTGTCATGGAATCATATGTAATGACCGATATTCCCCTAATATATAAGTTGTAATATGAATACACATAACATGACCTTATAACACAAGGGATTTGAATAAGCTTGATATACTGGTCAATGATATCATGTTACAAGGAGTCTAAAATTATCAAATACTACATGTTTAGTAAAGTATAATCAAATTTTAACACATAGGTATTCCCATAATAATCACAACTTACTAGTTATGGTTGATAACACAATTTCACAGATTATGGAGACTAGTATGATTAGAAAAATAAGGGATATCACTATGAGAAAGCATGTAATGACTATAACCATCTTGTAAAGTGTTTTATGAACCACAATACTTTCATGTTACTAATCCAAACATGATTTTTGTATCAATATCTCCATAATTAGGAATCAATGGTAATAGGTTACTAGTTAGCATTCATATATGAGAGTGTATTTGCTTGTCATTATCTATGTTCTTGTAATCTATCTAATCGATCATAATCATGTATATTTTCTAATTAACATGAACCTGCAAAGAATAATCAATTGGAAGTAACATCATTGTTATCACTTCTTAGAGCGTAATCAATGGGAATAGAACAACCATGATATGAGTATTACAAGCAATGGAAACCAACTTACTACTCCTAATAGGATCTATAATTCACCTGTAATGGAAACACTGTTACATTTATCCAACTTCATCATGGAATATGAGTATTAGATGCCTACAATATTTGCATAATATAGTAAGCACATAACAAGCTCATAATGTATGTGTGTCTAATTGGTTTGAATCCATAGATAATAAGAAATCATGGTATTCAAGCTTTAAGAATAGAATAGAGCAAAGACTGCCTCCTAGATGATACCAACAAAATGTAGTTAACCTTAGATATCAATAGGCCTTAGGAAAAAGTGTTTCAATCCAAAAGAAAGGCTACGGGGAAAATTATGGTAGCCTCTTTGATGGATGAAAGGAGTAACCTTCACTATATATGTTGCATAAATAAGACCTTAATTGAAAACAACTTAAAAAAAAGATACCTCTAATGACCCTAGGTGGTGTTGCTGGAACATAGAAAAGGAAAAAAATCTTTTCCATTTTTTAAATGTTCATAATGGAGAGGGTGGAGTCTAGTCTGAAATTAGAAACTGCTTGGACTTCATAATATTAAATGCAATGGATTACAGGTACTCAAATTTGAGTCTTGCTTGAAATAAGATTAGATGCAAAATTGAAAATCCACTTAAATTTTATACATAATATAGCTTATCACTAGTATCTTGGAAAAAATATCTTCCTATAGTTTAACCAATGATTGATACTAGAAGACAACTTTAGGGAGCCCACGTAGAAACAAAGAGATCATATCAGTTTTCTCTTACAATTAGCACTTACATAACAATAAGATATTGGCCTGCAATAGCACTAAAAAAATTTCAATCATTGAATTTTTTTGTTGTATATAATCGATATGCAATCATTAAAATATACTCAATGATATCTGAAATCACTATTTTTAAGAAATATGTAGTCAAGCAAGACTCAAATTTGAGTACCTGTAATCCATTGCATCTAATATTATGAAGTCCAAGCAGTTTCTAATTTCAGACTAGACTCCACCCTCTTCCTATAGTTTAACCAATGATTGATACTAGAAGACAACTTTAGGGAGCCCAAGTAGAAACAAAGAGATCATATCAGTTTTCTCTTACAATTAGCACTTACATAACAATAAGATATTGGCCTGCAATAGCACTAAAAAAATTTCAATCATTGATTTTTTTTGTTGTATATAATCGATATGCAATCATTAAAATATACTCAATGATATCTGAAATCACTATTTTTAAGAAATATGTAGTCATACGAGTCTTCTTCCGGAGATTTGTTTTGATATAAGGATGAATTTCATTAGGATTTTCTAGACCGATCATGATTTATCAAAATTGATAAAACCACATCAAACATATATTCAAATTATACTAGCTAATAACCATATCTTCCAAGGATCTTAGAAATTGAAATGGATCATGCTACAAAAAATCTACAATGCTGAAGAAGTAAAATTAAAAATTGTGATCGGTTTTACCTAAATGAAGATATGCACACAAAACTAAAGTTAAATATTTCAATTTCAATCGGTATTGATATTCAACTTGACAGTGCTTGGACTTGGAAAAGGGTTCAGATTGAGCAACAAAAGTGTCATAAGGTTAAAAAATACCTAGAAAATAGAGGAAAAAGAGAAAAAAATGAGGGTGAATATTTAAATGTGTGCCCTTTTCAACTCTAGAAACATACCTGATCATTTTTCAATCCAAGGATGTATTAAAATATATGGAACACGAGTTCTTGAAAATGGTTGGCTCATTAACTAAAACTTGTCAATAGAAGGTTTAAGCGAAGCTATTAATTTTCAATCCAGTAATATCATCTGGAAGATTTGTATAGCGATGAATCATTCCATGTAACTAATATTCCTGAAAATCAGGGCAATTTAGCCCATAAAAAATCTATGCTTCATGTGGCAGCGAATGCAAGTGGAAACCTAATTCAGACCAAATCGGAAGGGTGAAGTTTCTCCAAGGAATCTCCATTCTTAGAAAATTGGGGCGAATGGAGAGTCGTAGCCTGAATTTTGATGGGCGAAAACCATTTTTTTCGTTACCCCTAGTAAATAGGCTTGGGCTAACTGTCCATGCATAAAAAAAAATAAAAAAAAATGTGGGCTAAAGATAATAATAAAAAAGCATTCCTATATAACAAATTCGCCCAATAAAAATTTGAAACCCCTTAAATTTCGTCCATGGGCTAAATTTCGCCCCTAAAATTATCCTTGAGTGTTGAATCCCCCGGGGAAATCTTAGTTGTATCAGATTCCCTGAATATTCAAGATGACAGGACCACCATCCTATTTGGATCCCATGTAGATGAGCTTTCTGATGAAGAAGTTCCCCATTTCTATGTTAGTCTGATCATCCATAATTCCATCCTACACAATGCCATGCTTGATTCAGGAGCCTTTCCCAATATGATGCCCAGGAGAATCATGGATGAACTGGGATTGGAAGTGATGAGACCCTACAAATACCTCTTCTCTTTTGATTCTAATAAAATCAAGTTCCTTGGCTTGATCAAATATTTGTTCATCTCTTTATCCCAGATCCCTTTCAAAACCATTGTCATGGATGTGGTTGTGGCTGGCATCCCCCCAAAGTTCGGAATGCTATTGTCAAGATCTTGGGCATCTAAAATCAAAGGTTCCCTCTAGATGGACATGTCATATGACACTATCCATGTCTTCAGGATATAGAGAAGGCTCTTCAAAGAGAAAAAGTTGGCATACATGGTGACCGGCACTGAGAGGCCACACAATCACCCCATATATTTTCTGGAAATGAAGATGGGATCTGCTATTTTCTTCACAGAAGGAGGTGAATAGAATTCCATTTCACTGAATGCTACCTTCATGCCTACTCAGGAGGAGCTAGAAAGGGTGTGCGATGTAATTTTTTATGGTGCAGTGTATAGAGAAGGGGCAGGAGCTGGAGTGTACAAATATTTCTTAAAATATTCTGGAGGAGCTTGAATTATTCTTAAAATATTTCTTTTGATTGTACAAATAATGAGGTTGATTATGAATCTATGGTGCTAGCCATTAATATCCTGAAGGTTTTGCAAGTTAGAAGGGTAGTAATACATGGGGATTCTAAGCTAGTCATCAAAAAAATGGCATGTGAGTATCAATCCAGACATCCCAGGATGAGAAGCTACAAGGATGTTTCCTAAGACCTCATAAAATGCTTTGAAGAATGTAATTTTAATCTGATCCCCATATTACAAAATTGCATAGCTGATTCCCTGGCCACTTCTGCGATAGTTTTCAAGGTCCCTATGCACCCTGGTGGGAAATATGAAGTCAATGTTAGGCATAGGTCCTTTGTCCCAGATAATGTGAAGATATTGCAATTATTTGAAGATGGCAAGAAAATTCATAAATTCCTCTCTCACCGAGGAATTTCAAGGATTGACTATTGAGGAAGAAAATGAGCTTCTAGAGGAGGCTACTCCCACTAAATTACCCTTGCAAAGACAAATTGTTGCTCCCGAAGAAAGGCCCTGAGAGGAGGATGTTGATCTTGTTGAAGATGTTTATGGGGAAGAAAATGAGGAAGCATGGGAGCCAGAGTTGCAGGAGGCATATGGAAAACATGAATATGTGAACAACCTCTGTGGAAAGGATATCCTGTAGTTTAAAGGTAACTCCATCCCCAGGGGTCAAGTCCCTTTAGAAAATATTTTTGATCTTAATGACGTGGATACAGAACCTCAACTGGTCCCAAGTTGTGAAGATGTTGAGGATGTAAATATTGGGACTAAAGGTCACCCCTAGGTCATCAAGATAACAAGAACCCTCTCATCAGAAGCCAAGAAAAAATACATCTCAGTGATGACAGAATACTCAGATGTGTTTGCTTGGAGCTATAATGACATTAAGTCTTACGATGCAAGCATAATACAACATACCATACCAATCAAGAAGGATGAGATGCCTTTCAAATAGAAGCTGAGAAGGATGAATCCCAAACTACCACCCTTGATAGAAAAGGAAACCAAGAACTTATTTGAGGCCAAAATTATTGTGGCCCTCAGATTCTCACGTTAGGTGGAAAATCTTGGCCCTGTTAAGAAGAAGAATGGGGAAATAAGAATATGCATTTAATTTAGAAACTTGAATAGAGTTTCTTTGAAGGACCATTACCCACTTCCCAAAATGGACCATATATTGCAGAGACTAGTGGGTTCACAAAGGATCTCCACTCTGGATGGCTTCTCAAGTTATAACTAGATGGTGGTGCACCTGGAGGATCAAGAGAAGACAACCTTCACCACACCCTAGGGCACTTTCATGTATGCTAAAATTCCATTTGGGCTTATGAATGTAGGGGAAACCTTTTCAGCAGTCTATGGACATAGCTTTCATTGATGAAAAAGACAAAATTCTGGTCATCTATCTAGACGATATCACTATTTTTTCCAAGTCTAATGAAGAACATGTTGCACACCTATTGAGAATGTTCAGAAAATGCAAAAATTTCAGCATCTCCCTAAATACATAAAAAAACATTCTTTACTATGAAAGAAGGGAAGTTGTCGGGGCATATAATCTCTTAGGAAGGAATCAGGATATATCCAAAGAGAGTTGAGGCGATCAACAAAATTTATCTCCCTCGGAATAAAGTTGAGGTTGAATCCTTTCTGGGGAAGGTAAATTTTCTAAGAAGATTTATTGCTTCCTTTGCTGAAATAGTGAAATATATAACCGACATGTTGAGAAAGGATAAAGAGATCAAGTGCACTCCTGAATCCAAATAGTCCTTTGAAGATATCAATAGGGCTATCTCTGAAGCACTTGTGCTTCCAAGCACTGATTTTTCTAAAGACTTCCTCATATTTTAATATTCCTCAGAGCACATAGTAGTGAGGGTTTTACTACAGAAGAATTAGAAGGGGAACGAGTAGCCCATTTATTTTTACAGAAAGACCCTGAGAGATGCTCCCCTGAAGTATAATATCCTAGATAAGCAGGATTACACTCTAGTGCAGGCCTTAAAATATTTTTGAGTCTACATATTACATTCCCATATAATTACTCATGTCCCCACCAGCACTATAAAGGATATTATGACTCAATCGGATCCTGAGGGACGAAGGGGAAACTGAATAGAATTCCTCCTTGAATATGACTTGGAGATCAAGCCCACAAAATTGAATAAAGGCCAGGGACTAGAAAAGCTTATGGCCCAATACAACTGCGATGCTATCAGTATGCACATGATTGTTGAATTGTCAGCAGAAGATCAGAATCCTTAGGGACAGCCAGGCCCCCCAGTAGCTGAGAATTTTATGTCATCCCCATGGTCCACTAATATAATTTTTGTATTACAACATATGCAAGCCCCATATGGTATGGATGGGACAAGGGCCATATTTTGCAAACAGAAAGCATCTAGGTTTTGCATCTTAGAGGAAAAGTTGTATTGAAAGGATCTAGGAGGATTGCTACTGAACTATGTAGATGAGCAGGAGGAAAAGAGGCTCATTGAGGAATTCCATGCAGTAGAATGTGGAGGCCATCACTATTGGAAGGTACCAGTAAAAAAAAATAACGAGGGAAGGGTTTTATTGGCCCACCATCTTCTCCGATACTCACAAGAAATTTGATGCCTGCCACAAATGTCATATCTTTGAGGGGAGAAGGAAGATATTACCATTTCCTTTGAAACCCATACAATTTGAAGCCCCTTCCCAACAATAGAATATATATTTCATTGGATAAATAAATCTATCTTCCTTAGAACAGCAGAGGTGGATCCTCACTACCACTAACTACTTCACGAAATGGTTCAAGGTCATTCCCACAAAGAAAAGCTACTGAGACAGTGATCATGCAGTTTCTAGAGGAACATATCCTATCAATATTTGGGGTTCTTGAGAAGATAATCACCGACAATTCTATTGCATTCAATTCTAAGAATATGGTGTAATTTTGCTTCAAATATCACATACAGTTGGGACATTCTACAGTGTACTATCTTCAGGGAAATGGGCTAGTAGAATATTCAAATAAGATCCTCATGAGAATCATCAAGAATTTGTTGCATGATAACAAGAATTCATGGCACACAAAATTGGATCATGCTTTGTGGGTTGACATAATCAACGTGAAGAAGTCCATTGGAAACTCACCTTTCTAGTTGGTTTATGACTTTGAGGTGATTTTTCCTAGTTTCCTGAGTTTTCCAATGATGAAATTGCTATAGGAAGAGGAAAATGAAACCTATCCAACCCAAATAAGGATCTATTAGTTGATTGAACTACAACAGTAGAGTGAACATCTATTTGACAAAACTCAAAATTTCAAGAGAAAATGAAATAAATCTTTGATAGAAGGACGAAGCCTGATGATTTCCATTTGGGATATGTGGTTTTGTTGTGGGATGCACCACATGAGGACAAAGGAAAGCATGGTAAGTTGAAGTTCGATCACCTATGGAAGGGCCTATATAAAATTGCATCCTTCATAGGAAAAAATGCCTATGTATTGGATGAAATGGAGGGCGGTCTAGTATCTGGTGCTCTTGTAAATGGGAGGCTCCTCAAACATTGTTTCACATAAATTAAAGTTCAGTTCCATTGTCATTTTATATACCATTTATTTTAAACATTGCATGTGTGGAAAACTCTCTGATGGACTTAAAGCCCAAGGTGAAGGAAATAAGGTCCCCAAGAGGTGTTGTCATTTGGTTCTTCTTTTTTAGGAAAATTTTGAAGTTGCAGACACTAGAACAGAGTTTGAAAATTTCAAGCAAGATTGGGACCATGCTAATGGATAAGGCACTTGGTCTACAGAGTTCTTTTCTACCTCACAGGGAGGATAACATCCCCAAGTTAGAGTTGCTAGTAGCACCTGGTTAGCACTAGTGCTAAATCTTGAGGATATTTTGTAGATGTGTTAGCACTATTTTGGTCTAAATAGTGGCAGGAGGTAGGCCAATGAAAAGGATGAAAATTCCTTATCATAGGAACTTGAAGGACGTAAATAAGGTTCTACAGGTTATGCGGTGGTGAATATGAATGATTTAAATACATAGTAGAGCAGATAGACAGTTGAGCAATATTTCATCGAGGAAAGATGCACGGTTTGTAAAGTTGTGGAGGATTGCGAAATTCGTTATATCCTTCAGGTTTCAATGGTCGAGATCTAAAGATGCTGAAAATCTATGGTGAAAGCGGATTTTGTGGTGGCAACATGCATAGAGTATAAAATAGGTTGGGGACGCAAAGTCTCATAGGACCCACACAGTTGAACGATTGTGATTATAGATGGACAATATCTATGGATGGGTTGTATTTCACAGCCCAAAAATGCAGTAAATATAAAAAAAATGGGGTTGCAAAATTCGGTAGACCCTACGCCTTTGAACGATGGAGATCTAATGGGGATCTGATCAATGGTCCTGGTTGATTTCACGATAGAAACCTACACAAAATTTAGTATGAGGAAGTGCTGTGAAACTATGGTAGACCCCGTGCCTTTCAACAATGGAGATCTGATGGGGATCTGATCAACGGTCCTGGTTGATTTTGCGATAGAAACCTGCATGAAAGTTACTAGGAGGAAGCGCTGTGAAATGCTGGTAGTTCCTGCACCTCTAGATGGCGGAGATCTGGAGGAGAGATGATAAATAGTCCTGGTTGATTTCACGATAGAAATATGCTCAAAGGTTAACAAGAGAAGGGGTTTTGAAATTGCGTAAGGGACCACGTCATGGAACAGTTGATATTTCCTATGGAAGAGATCTACGGTTGTCGTTGATTTTTTGTGATCAAAGGAGCAAGGAGGGAAAAGATCTGTTGGAGGAGCAAGTCGATAAGCCGACTTGAACGATAGCCGACTAAGTCAATCAGCCGACTTAGTCAATCGGCCGACTAAACTAGAGATTAGGTCGGCCACCTAAGGTCGTGTCGGTTCACTGAACTAACAAGTAGTTATTTTGTAATTATTTTGTAATCATATATATTAGGTTGTTTATCCAGATGAGAAATCAGTTCAGTTCTCTGTGTTGTATGGACCCATTCATGTAATATAATATGTTAATTCATCTACTTGTTCTTATCTCTTGTCTCTATTATATATGTATGTTTTAGTATGTATTATTGGTAAACTTATGTGATCTGTGAGATTACAACATTGGCTCGGCTGCTGGGAACTGTCTCGACAAGATAAAACAAAAATACCAGTAGCAGTAGCAGCAAAGAAAATCGACTTCTCAATTGAGGAGCCATTGACCGACCAAGAGAAAGAGGAATACTATGAGCTAAACCTCTACATCAGCACCTTTGTGTCGAAGGATACATCGGTCAAACACACTGTCCGAATTCAAATCATCATCAAACCTCCGATAGCACAGCGGGAAAAACCATAGCCAGAAGAAGCACAGCCAGAGCAACAGGTCATCACTCCAGCTGCAGAAAGTCTCATCCCGACCTAGGACCCAAGGGGAGAGATAGAACCAGAAAACCTAGAGTATGCTATCACAAAAGGCATTACTAAAAAATTGTCGAAAGAGATAGCAGCTGCAAGGAAGAAGTTAAATACACAACATCAACAACAAGGAAAAGGTAAGCGCAAGATTATCATTTCCGAATCATTAGACAATGAGGAGGAACTGGCAGCTATGGCCCTCGACATAATTGAATATGCCGTAGCAAATAAGGTGCCAGTGGAAACCCAGTTCTAGAGATTTGTCGAGGCAGGAGCACTACCGGGTCGACCAAAGAAAGCCAAGACCACCCACACGACGATCCCTAAAAACGTTGTCAATCTTGTGTCGACGCCTCCACCTCCATCCCCGACAAAAATAACAGAAGAGAAAGTACTGGAACAACATTCAATAATCCCACTTGACTTGTGTAAAAGTGCTATGTCGGAAGCTGTGAAGGAAAAGTTCAAGAAAGACAGAGATTTGCAGGCATTCATTGAGAAATTTCCTGAGATATTTACGTCGACACAAAAGATATCCACAAAATCACCTCTCTTCGAGGTTGGTGGATGCCAACCAGGACATGAATTCCAGTCCTGAACCTTTGCAACTATCAATTCAAATTTTGAGAGAAATCCCGACAAGGAAGCTGAAGTGACCGCAAGTCGAACCACGACTATCACTCCGACTGTACCCCAAACCAACCTACCAGCCGCTGCACCGACTAGAGGAGAAGAAAATGAGGAGGACATAAATTTCCAAATTGACCAAATGTTCTCTGACTTAGACTCACCTCCCCAGACCGACAACCCACCACTCACCTACACTTCCCCCAACCCAATCACCCCTGACCATTCACCAACTCCATCACCACCACCACCATCTCCACCACCACCATCTCCCCCACCACCACCACCACCCCCCGACTCAGAGCAAGACCCACCACAATTGTCAGCACCAACTGCATCCACTTCGGCACCCCCTGCATCTAAACAACCAGAGGCAACAATCATCCTACCTCCCCAACCATCAACCGCTATCCCGCAAACCAAATATCCCTACTCGAATTTTGCAAGTACACAGGTGCCGACACAAATAGAGAAGGAAAAGCATAAGAGGAGGAAGGAGAAATAGAAGAAGGATCATCATGGATAACCATCCAAGGTCCATATCAAATTGAAATATGCAACCTCACTGACCGATGCAGAGCTAGGACAACTCCTCAAGACCCTAGCAGTCGAAGCAAAGATGAGGAGCGAGCAGAGACGTAAAGAACTCAATGACAAGGTCGCAGAACAGGTCGAGTTCCTCAACAAATGCAGAAACATGGCCCATTCAATAATTCCAGGCCCCATAGAGGTCGACACCGATAAATTGCTTGAAAGGGCATATCAGCTATTTGAAATCATGGTGTCAGCACTCAAAGCACAGATTCAGGAAACAAAGGAGGAACAAAAAGAAGAAATTGCCCGACTCCTAATGGCACATCATGCCACCTTTTCTGAAGCTTATAAAGTACTGCAAGATCACATGGAGGAGTCTGTCATCACTGAAGAAATATTGTGAGACTGGTCTACCTACTACAGGTAAGTCTATCAGCAAACTCAACAGACTTGACAAGGGATCCAAGCACTGGAAACTAGGAAAACCACTGATGAAGCACTCAGAACCACAATAGAAGAACAAATAGTGCTTGAAACAGCCAAGCTACAAAAACTTGAGAGGGAAGCACATTAGTGGGTGCAACAAGCTGTCACTAACTTGGAAAAAGTCGACGTCATCCACCCGCAGATGAAACGACTTATCGAGACTGGAGAAGAAAAGGACCAATTTATGGGTCCCGACATGGAGAGAATAGTTGAAGTCTCCATTTTAGAGAAGATTTCGATCCTATCAAGCCTAACCACACTCACCATCGACATCCAGAAGATTTTGCAAAGTTGGATATATTTCCAACATCACCTAGTAGTGACAGCCCCAGCTATTGTTGAATTCTATGTACAGAAAAAATTGACCATCAGACTTCATAGCCCATGAAGACTAGACACATCACAATGACTATTGAGACCAGTCAGGAAGAATTTTCTACATCCCTATTTCTTCAGGACAAAGAAACATTTTGTTCGTGGGGGATATGTTGGAGGAGAAAGTCAATAAGTCGACTTGAATGATAGCCGACTAATTCGATCAACCGACTTAGTCAATCAGCTGACTAAGTCGGTCGGCCGACTAAACTAGAGATTAGGTTGGCCACCTAAGTTTGTGTCAGTTCACCGAACCGATAGGTAGTTATTTTGTAACTATTTTGTAATCATATATATTAGGCTATTGAGCCAGATGAGAACTCGGTTCAATTTTCTGTGTTGTATGGACCCATTCATGTAATATAATCTATTAATTCACCTACTTGTTCTTATCTCATGTATTTGTTATATATGTATGTTTTAGTATGTATTATTGGTAACATTATGTGATCTATGATATTACAACAAGATCAGAATAGGTGCGAAATGGAGATGGAGCATGGGTCAATTTGAGGTTGCAGAATTCGCCTGGGGGAGTGAAACCATCAAGAGGTGCTCTGGAACATCATTTTCAATCAATAAATCCGACATCCCAGATGCCACATTGCCATTTTTGGTCCAGCGTGTCTACTTCTCCATATTTCATGTTTTATGTGTAAATCATGGCGAATTTTCCACCTCAAGAGTTTGTTAGGATTTGCAAATGATGATTCGAGATTAATTCTCAATTTTGTAATTGATTTTAGCTCTATTTTTATATTGGTCTTGGGAAACCATGACACTATAAATTCAACCTCAATTGAGGAAGAAAGGGTTGATAACTTTCATTCAGAAGCATTAGTGCTCAGGTTTTGTAGCTCTGTTATTTTCTTGGAATATTTAATGAAAAGTATGCTCTAAGTTTTTTGAGATTCATAAAGTTTTTCCTATTCATTCTGTGTTTCCTGTATTTCCATTTTCATGTATGTGTTTTCTTCCAATACATTTCTAGGTTGTATACAAAGAATTCATTTCTGATAACGCTCCTTCCATTAGAAATCGTATTTGTTATGTGTTGGTAATTACTGTGATAGAATTCATCCACTGATAGGTGCTCTATTTTAGTGATTGTCCTCTCTTATATTTATGCTAAAGGTGTTCCCATAAATTCATCCATTGATAGATGCCTTTCTTTTCACTGGGATATTTTCTTCTTTCTATTTGTTATCATTTCAAGGTAATTTGACTAAACATAATAGCCACATTGCCTCATATTTCATAGAGAAATCCACCTTCATTATTGTTGTAATCCCCTTGAATATTTTCAGGTTGTGACTCCATTTCCCAATGGTGTATCTTGTCTGTCTGTTTCACCATCTTTAAATATGGAAATATCATGTTCCCCTTAGAAATCTAGCCTTCTGAATGCTTTCTTAAAGCCATAAGTATACGTGAATGTTTTGGTGACAAAGGGAGATGCCTCTCTGATTATATTGGCTAGAATATAGTCTAAATATTGGTTTGAAATGGTTACCCCTATGACCTCCTACCACAACCATAGGAAAATTATAGGGTGATAACAAGTCTCTTAGTTTCTTTCATTGGAAAACTCTTTGAACATATATGATGGTTTATATTCCTAATAATATTTGTACTCTCTATTTATTGTATGTAATACAAATACTAGCTTTATACAAAAAAATGTTGATCATACCTAGGAATTAATCTAAAGGAATGCCAATAGATTACTTGAAATAGATTCCTTAAACACATATCAGTACTTTCCCAAGCAAACATGTATGTTCACTTGTCTTTGTACCTTTTATAACCCTCCTATCCATTCATTTCCATTAGTAGATATTAGTATATAAATTAATTTAACCAAAGTAAGTAAAACTCATTGCATTCATCGTAAGAAATGTATTATTTATAGTATATAACATCAAATCCACACCATGAATGCAAAAATTGATAACACTCTATCATATACATAGGATAAAAGCCATTTATTTGTATTGAAAATAGGTCCAACTATAAATTTTTATACAAAATGGAACATTATTCCCAATATCTATAATGGAAGCTCATGCCTAAAAAATGGAATAACAACAACTCTCATCTATTAGACACGAATAGACATCTCTTTCCAAAAATTCCACATCATGGATAATGTATATAGTGGGTTTCTAAATCACCCTAGTCACCTTCAACACTCCCAGGCTCATCTCCAAAATCAATATTCATCCTCTTTGAGCTGAAGGAAGCTTCATAATTCTTGCGTCTGGGTGTAGAATGCCTCTCTAGGATCTGCAAGTGGAACAACAACATATCAACTTTTTCCTGCAATTCTATTAGTTAATACACATAAAATAATACAATTATAATTCAAATCATAAATACTCACCTAAGAGGAGATAGTATACCATGATGGGGTTCCCCACCTCCTCATTCCAAGCCTATCAGCAATGCCTCCTTACAACAATTTCAAAAATCAATTAATTTAAAAAATCAAAATGCCTTATTTTATCAATTTCATTAATGCTTTATAACACTTTGATAAAATGATAAATATCACCATGAATATCTAAAGAAATGTAGGATATTTCCCTTCCTAACTAGAAATTGGATCACTCGGCTTGACAACATGCTTCAAGGCAATGGAGGAGGATGAGGGCAATGTAGGTGCATAGGAGGGGATATATGTAGGTGAAATGGATGGGTCATATGTAGGTGTATGGGATGGGATGGATTTAGGTTCCCCAACCATAAATGAAGCCACTTTAAATGTAGCTATAGTATATGGAACATTAGTCGTTCCAATAATAGTTGCAATGGGGAGAGTGTTGTGATGGTAGATTGGTGAAGGTTTAATAGGTGTAGGACTAGAAATAGGGGATGGGTTTTGGTGGTGATATACCCCCACTAGATGAAAAATGGATGTAATCACCCTGGGGGGAATGGGTATGCCAATTTCAAGGGTAGGGTGCCCAGTCACTAAACTCAACATGAAGCAAGGAAATGGTGGAGTCTAGACTAGGTTGATGATGAGAAGGAATGGGTAGATATGGAGATGGAATGGTGAATTATGGAACCTACACAAACATATATAATACATTTTATTAGTACAAAACATGTAAATTAACCTTACTAGGAAAATTAACTTCACATTAAATATACAATTAATTTAACACGTGTTACCAAGGTGAGGGGTGATCTACTTACCCTAAGTGGGGACCCTTGTTCAAAGTAAGTTTTAAACATATGTATAGAAGCAAAGAATACATTATATTTTAAGAAAAATAAATATTACACCAAAACATTCACACATAATACACATAGATTTACCCTGGAAACCCTTAATCGGGAAAAGCATCAAAACTCAGAGCTGCACCTCTTACTTCATCATTATTATTATTAACTACTCACAATGCAATATGTATGTATTTTTGTTATAGTAAATTCTCAGCCAGTGCTAATAGAGGTTGTTTTCCTAGCAAGAAATAATCAACACTAGAACAAAACAACTACAAGATATAGAAACTTCCCCTAGGATTAATTAAACCTCTTGAATTAACTACTCTTATTACCTTACACAGGTTGCAAAGGTATGATCCTTGAAGTGCTTGATCTATGCAAATAACCTACAAGAAACACAAAAAAACACAAACCAAGATAAGAGTAATGAGATATCTTAAAATACCAATGAATTAAACAAAAACACAACATGATAATCAAACACACAACTTCTTATGGGAAAGAAACCATATTTGTATTAAAAGTAAAAAGAGGTATATTTTACAACCGATGCCTTGGTGTTGAGAACTCTTCTCAAAGGAGACTTGGCTCAAATCCTTAATATTTCCTACTAATCACCTAAGACTCAACTAAATTTGGCAAGAATTTGGATGCAATAATGCATCCATTCTCCTCTTACCCATGAGGGGTAAGCTAGTATATAAAGGCATGCAAGGATAGGATAAGCTGATAATTCCATGGTAGAGGTGGAGGGGTGATGCTAGGATGATGGGTCTCAAGCTCCAGGTGTAATGAACCATAGGGATGAGGATCCACGAAGGAAACCTTCGAGAAGCCTCTTGAACCTTCCTTTTTTTCCTTCATAAGTCGAGCACCATGCCTTGTTCAAGGAGAAAAGGAATTACCAAGTGGGAACTACACCTTGTACATGGGCAGTAGGTGTTGGCACAACTTTCTACATATAGAAAAAAGGCATTGTTGAGATGGGTACCGCATCTTGTCCATAGGTAAAGTGTGGTGGTGTCCAAAACTATGAAATTGTTCCTCCTTACCCATTTCCAACTTCAACCTTTGAGGAATTCAAGGAAAATACTGATATTTTTGTCCCACAACATGATGTTGACGAGAATTAGTTATAACATAATGCCCCCCAAAGTATGAGGCTAGAGGGAAAGGATAGGAAAAGGCTTGTAAGAACAAGTTATTACTTAGAGAAAATAGTCCAAATTTCAAAACTCATCAACGACCAAGTTCATCCTGTAATACATTTACACTTTGATACATATCCATATGAATCACAACATGGTTCCTGACCAATATAACGTAGATCCATGTGAGATATAAATAATCATGGCTACTAGAATACAACGTAGATCCATGTGAAGGAGACTCAAATTTGGACATAGATACTAGACATACAATGTAGATCTATGTCATACAGACACAAATCTGAGCACAACCACAAGCATACAAATGTAGATCCATGTTATGAATCATACAAATACTCCATCACAACCTAGGGAAAGCAATGAGTGCTTAACAAATTCCCAAGGTCTTCATCTCATCTTCAACAAAGTACGATTCTATCCATGCGAATACAATCCTTGATGTCGAACATGGTAGAAACCACTTGATTACCAATCAATGATGAAAACCATTAACAAGTGTGAGGGAGATCACCATTAATGTTGATGATTCCCAAGGTACTCTAGTACATTTCTCCGAATGTGAATAGATGGACTAAAGTTGAACATTAAGTTGAATATTTCGATCAAAGGTCAATGTTGTAAACCTAGTGTCAAAAGCAGGGAAATCTGTCAATAATGCATATATATATCAAGGAATTAATTTGATTCCAAGACTAATTCTAAGAATATGTGTTGAGGTCGACAAGAATAGTCTCGTCAAAGGAGGGCCATGATGAATCCCACTTCAACGAAATGAAACTCGGAACAAAGTTTTGGAATTTGATTATGAAGTAACGATAGGACTAACTCAAAGGTAACTGAAATAAAATTAATTTTGACTACGGAGGGTTAATTTTCAACATAACCTTACTTTGAACATTAGGTGGCACAACCGAAGACTTGGCAGCATTGACTTGACGAGGAATATTCCAAGATGATGCATTCTTTGAAAAGCCTCAAAGGAGTGACATGACTCATGAAAATGGATCAACTCAGAGATGAGTTGAATACCCAACTATTTGAATGAAATGCAGACAAGTTCCATGTTGGAAGGTGACTGAAACTGCCATTATTGTAAATGAAATATAGTTCCCTTCCCTTAATTTCCCCATCATGATTGATGAGTGCCTATTTTTGTTTTAACGAGTTCAAAGAGGGTAACAAACACTCGTGACAACTTATTGTAAGATAATTCTTTTCTCATATGTTTTTCGAACCTAAGAAAGAAGGGGTTCGTTTCCATAAAAGGGTCTCTCAGCATTTAGTTTAACGAGCCCACATTTAGAGAGTATGAACGAAACGGAAGAAGAATCCAAAAGGTTCATTTTCATTAAAGTTAGTCTCTGAGACCCAAAAAAGTATAAAATAATACCCCAGAGAACTCTTCTAGACAACTATTAGAGTGTACCTTTTCATAACCAGTCAATCTGATATGAAAAAGGGGTTAACTACTGTCAGAAATATTACTCTTCAGGTCCTTTTATGAGCATGAAGATGACATGTTCACTTGGCGATATTTTCACATTTTAAGAGCTAGAAAAGAGCTAACGAGGACTCTATTAGGGTTCCTTTTTCATAAAAAGGTTTAATGAGTCTTAAAAAGTAATAAAATTTGACTCGAAAACTTAGTCCTAAGGCTTAATGAGCACGACTGAAGTTTTAAAATAGTGCTCAGAAGCTTTTTTGTTTTCATCGAGAACGAAAAAGACAAAAAGAAAACTCCTCCATATTCGAAAATATCAACTCTTCATGACCTGCAACCCTCAAAAAGACCATTAGACTCTCATTTAATAAAAAAAATGACTTTATATGACTATATAAAGGGTAAAAATTAATAAATTTATTAAAATAAAACCAAAATGGTAAATAAAACTAGTCAGAAAAGTAAAAAATAGTTACCATTGTGTTTTTTTACCCATTTGGAGAGGAAAAGAACCCTTTTGAGAGAAAATTTGGAGTGTGGATTGCAGAGGCTACGACTGACAATTCAATGAACCGTCTGGACTAGGTAAATCCTAAACTCTTTCCCTATATTTCCATGGTTTCATTTTTCATTTTAATGCATTTTTTGGTGTTTTGGGGCCATTTTCCAAGAGGAAAATGTGCATTCTTGGCATTGCACTTTTCCCTTTCAGGAACTGTGGTGTTGAGAAATGATGCACATTTCCTTGAAGGGAAGTGCGGCGCCACCTCTCTATCCAACAAGAGAGAAGGTAGTTGAAAAATATACCCTAAAGTGCATAAAAATTAAGGCAAATAAAATATTTTAAGGAGTTTCAAATGATTGAATATGGTTTTTAATCCCTCATTTTGATTGTTTGGTAGGTTGCACTATTGAAAACGGTTGTGTGGGAAGAATGGGAACATGATTTGGATGACATTCATGGAGTGAATGATGATGGCACTGTAAACACTCTTCATGAATGTGGGCTTCTAAAATTCTTTAAAGTTGCCAGCCTGAGGGCACAAATCATATGGTTGGAGTATATACTTAGGATGTGGAATCTTGAGAAACAATATTTTGCAGTGGGTGCTCACATACTTATTATGGAAGTGGAAGACATCTACTTCCTAATAGGTCTTTCTAGGTGAGGAGAACCCATTTCCTTGACTAGTCCTTGTGGTGGGGATGTTACTACACAAGGTTTGATGAACCAGTGTTGTTTCCTAGGTACTCATATGAGTGGGAAAAAAATCCGCATCAAGGATGTGATGGACTTACCATTTAGGGCGGTCCTTTACACCATGCAGAGGAATTCTGGGAGCCAAGGAGCTCATCAAGAATTTAGGGTGCATGTGATGTATGCCTTAGAAACCATGGCCCCAACTGTATTCAATTCAGTTGAAGCCTTTTTAGTGACCTTCAAATAACATCTCACCAAGTGCCACCGTGGTGAGTTAAAACTATTTGGATATGGTACTATCTTAGTGTCATTTTTCTTGGAGAAAGTTCCACTATTGCGACCATACGTGACCTTCACTGAGCTTAGAACATAGGATCCATGCATGCTCATGTGGGTAAATATTATGGCCCTCTATGGTGGTGGGGGTCCCAGGGTTAACTACAGAGCATCCTTTTTCCACTAGTTAAATGACCAGCTTCTCATGATCGACGATTATGCCTAGGCGGTAGTGTATTTTCGAGGAGATCCAGACCTACCCCTGCCTAAGGATGAGAAGTGAGGATACCTCGGTGAGAAAGACACTAAAATATGCATGTTTTTAGTGTTTTATGTGTTTTTATAATTTTTATGAATGGTACTGAGACATGCTTCCTACTATGCAGAAGTAGGGATAGCGAGGCCTGGAGGGTCCTCACCGATTGACAGACGAGCGGGTGCTTGATATGTACACCAAGATGATGATGAGATGACTGATGTTGAGGAGAACCTCAAAATACTAACTTTAGATATTCCTGGGATTTTGGTGAACGACCTCCCTCGGAGGTACCAGTGACACACGATTGGTGTGTCGATTCGCTTTGGTCGCTTGCTATGCAGAGTAGCAAGGGACATTCTATGTTAACATGGGAATCACTAGGGTTTGATCGGATATGTACACTGAAAGCTATTAGCTTCAGTATTTTTGTTATCGTGTAGCATTGAAAGCTAGCATGCTTAAGTCTAGGTCTCGAGACCACATTTTTGGTACTAAACACTTTATATATATATACAGACTCCTTTTTGTGGCCTGCATAATTTGGGTAATGGAATTTTATTTACATGGATTTTATCTTTCACATTGTTTATTTACGATGTTTCATGTTATTTTACTCATCAATGTATCAAGAATGGGCAATATGTCAATCTAACATGTAATTAGCAAGCGAGTTGAAAATTGAATTATATGATCTTGGAACATGTTGATAAGTAATAGATTCAAATGAACTCTCAAGTAAACGTACCCTTCGAGAAAGATGAAGAAGCACTTGGTTTTGGATGGTTTACATGTGGTATAACTGAGAAACCAATAGCTGGGAGTCCAAAAAGGTGACCAAGTGATCGATATCACGAGACAAAGCTTTGGTTAACAACCCTATCACCACATGGTATTCAATGGTATTATTGCTAGCGGGGCCTAGGAAGATTCCTCCTAAACTAACTAAGTCATTGGCTTGGGAATACACTACCTAGGCTGCTGAAGTGAGATTTAGGGTATGGAGGATAACACCATTGACAAAACCATAGTAGATATTCATCTACAGAATTTAAATCATAACATGGAATAGGTAGTGTCGGACAAGACCCAAAACCATTCTAAAATAATAAAACCACACTAAAAGTCAAATATACATATATATACAAGGTACCGATCCAAAAAGTTCTAGGAATAGTACCTTTTTTGGTACAACCCATTGCGAGGTTTCCCAAAAGGTATTCTGTCATAATCCACTAATTCAAAGGCCCCTTTTTCCAAGACTTTCCTAACGATGTAGGGACTCCACCAGTAATGAAAAAAAATGTATAATAAGTAAACACTAAATAACTAATAATAATTAAATAAGTAACTCTTAACGAAGAGTGTAACAGATATAAAATAATATATTAATTATAGATATTAATCACTAAGTGAATGGGTGTAACCCTTCACTACACATGCTCAAGGCTATAAAGGCGATCCTCAATGTAAAATCATATCATCATATCTATTTTATCAATCTTTATATATATTCATGGATTATTTGTAAGTGGAAGTTCGAGAAGTTACAGTAAACAATATTTTACCCTTATAGTGGTATCAGAGCTAGTTTGTGATCTAGGCCTTTGACCATATCGTGATTTTTAATCATAATCCTAGAAGGTCCCTAAATTTATGGTATTTCGCGAAGTAAAAATATAAAATAAAGTCAAAAAAAATAAAAGGGAAGAAGTAAGAAAAAAGGAAGGACAAAAGTGAAACCACGCATGGTTTCTTAAAGTGGGATTTGGTTTGAATATAAAAGTGCATAATAATTACTAGTAAAGAGAAAGTGAGACTTGAGCTTAGCTGGGGAATGTAACACTCATTCCTCCCAACCACCTAATCTACTCACAATTTACAAAACTTAAGGGAAAATAAAAATAAAAAAAGTGCATAACAATTTCTAGTAAAAAGCAAGTGAGTTTTGAACTTAGGTGGGGAAGGTAACACTCATTCCTCCCAACCACCCAATCTACTGGAATTTTACAAAACTATTGGAAAAAATAAAAGTTAAGGACTAGAATTTGGAAGGTGAAAATTTTAAAGCATATAAAGAAGTAAAGTCCAAAATAAATAAATAAAATTTCGACACAAACAAAAGAAAATGGAGTCTTATGGAAAAAAACAAGGAAGATTTCCAAGCACTTTAAAAACTTATGTTTCAATGTTACTCCAAATTAAAGGAACAATTAAAGGAAAAAAATTACTATTTCTATTGCTCCTGGTGAACGTAATAATTATATTAGTGATGAATTTTTTAATGAGCTAGCAATTCCGAGGACAAATATAAGTGAAAGGTTAGACTTTTTGAATAACAAAGAGTATGTAATAAGCAATTTACAATGGAACATTGGAGATTATACTATTGTTTTGAAATTTATAGTTAAATCCTTGTGGAGTAGTAACGGTGACCTGGTTTTGGGATTACCGTGGCTAAAAAAATTGGGCACTTTTATCCTAAATGCTGAAAAACATTTCTGACACTCCCCTACGAAAAGAAAAAATATCACATTGTCAGACATTAACATGAAGACATAATCGGAGGTTGCATCACCTGAATACTACAACGAAATATCAAAGATGTTGTAGCAGGAAACTGACAAATCAATACAAACGATACATAACGATTTCAACAAGGTTATTGCAGGTAAAGAATAAGAGATATCTCTTCTAAGAGATCATAACCAGAAATTACTTCTACAAATCAAGAAGGAAAAGGATAAGTTTCAACGCAATCAACAGTTTGAAGAGTAGAATCGAGATCTTCAAAAATAATTATCATGCAAAGACGAATAATTTTATTCCTTAAAAATGGTTAATCATGAATTGTTAGAGAAAATAAAAAACTTAAAAGAAATAGAACCCAATAATCAAGGCAATCAATATGACGTTGTCAACTCAAACTATAAATAAGAACTCTTACATTTAAATAAATTTAATCAGGACATGATTATACAAGTTAGGAAGCTAAAGTAGGAGAATAAATCTTTACAAGAAAATCTAGATTGCAAGAGATTAAGTGTCGACAAAGAAACGACAACTAACGCAATAAAGAAGTCATCAAAGGCTCAAATTCAAACATCAGAAAAGGGAAGCAATGCAAATCTCGTCAAAGTTCAAAATAACTATCTTATTGTCACATCGCTACAAGCATCAATAGAAAATGGTTTCGAAAAAAATTACAAAAATCATTAGAAGCACCAAAAGTTGAGGTTCTAGTAAACACTTCACAGGAGATTCGAGTTCCTTATCGCCATCTAAATCACAAGAGTCATTATGATAGAAAAAAAAATCAAAAGGAAAATGACCAGTATTATTCCTACAAAGAGCAAAGACAAAATCGACAACTCCCGACAATCAATTCACAAATAATTCTGTTAAGGCTTTATCTAGGATGGATGACTTCTCAAATGACGCAACATTTCCACACAATTTTTAAAAGAACGTATCATCTTATTTCGTCAAATGTTGCAACTACCAACACACAATGTCATGAGAAAGCGTTGCGAGCTAGAATAAGGGATAAAGTCTTCCATAATTGTGCTTTGAGGACAAAGCAATTCTAAGGGAGAGGCAATGTAATGAACAAAAATATATATAATAAATAAACACTAAATAACTACTAATAATTAAATAAGTAACTCTTAATGAAGAGTGTAACAAATATAAAATAATATATTAATTAGTAAGTGAAAGGGTGTAACCCTTCACTACACATGCTCAAGCCTATTAAGGTGAGACTCAATGTAAAATCATATCATCACATCTATTTTATCAATATTTATATATATTCATGGATTATTTGTATTTTCAAAAGTGGAAGTTCGAGAAGTTACAGTTAACAATATTTTCCTGTTACAGTACCACATTGATTGAATATTCCCTTTCCCTAGTTTATCATGTTTCTGATCATATTTAAGAACAAGGCTTCCTTCATTGAAGATCCGAGGTTGACCAAATTTATCATATTGGGCCTTGAACCATTTTTTGTGTGACTCGTTAGCCAGAGCAAGATCTCGTTGTGTTTCCTTAAGGTTAGTTAGATAAAGGAATTGTTCTTCCTCAATCGAGGTGTTCGGTAGAAGCTCAACAACTAGTTTAAATGACAAAATTTCACATTTCGAAAGGTAAAATGGCTTCCATTCCATAGACCAATTGTAAAGGTGTGAAACCGGTTGTTGTTTTCACAGAAGTTCTATAGGCCCAAAGTGTCGAAAACAGAGTTAAATTCCAATTTGATTTATGTTCTCCAACCATCCTACAATGTATGTTCTTAAGGACTTTGTTCATGGCTTCAACTTGGCCATTAGCTTGTGGATAGTTGGGGGATGAGTTTTCATGATGAAAACCCAACTTGGCACTTAGCTCAGCCATCATCTGATTACAGAAATGAGATATGTGATCATTCATTATAGCCTGCAGAACTCCAAACCTAGAAATGACATGGTTAAACAAAAATAGGGTGCCTTCTTGCCATCCTCTACATATGTAGGCATTGCCTTAACCCATTTTGTAAAATAATCAATAGCTTCAATGATGTAACTGTGCCCCCCAGTTGATTTAGAATAACAATGTATGAAATCCATCCCCCATTTGAAAAAAGGGCTAACGCCAATTAAGGGGTGTAGCGGAAGAGGGGGACGCACTTTTTCGGATAAAAAAGCTAGCAGGGTGGGAATTTTTTACTACTTCATGGACATCCTTGAAGATCGAGGGCCAAAAGTAACTAGTGTGAATTTTTTTTTGAGATGTAGCCATCCCAAAAAGATGACCATTCCACGCTCCAGAGTGGCAATGATTTAACACTTGTTCATCCTCGTCATGTGTTAAACATCGTCCAGGAATAGAATCAATACCATGCCGGTATAAGGTATCATTTAGAATTAGATAATATTTGGCTTGATGATGAATGAACAGACGATCATCACAAGATAGGTCAGGATGAAATATTTTAGTTTGGAGAAATATGATCAAATATCCATACCACGGGTCTGTTGTGCTAATCAGGAACAAGAAATCATCAGGAAATGAATCATTGGGCTCAGTTTTAGTGATAGCATAGGGAATATCACACATCAACTCCGCAAAAACTAAGGATTTCTTTGAAGCAGTGATAGCAAATTAGAGGTCAAATTCTTGCAGTATAACGATCCAACAAGAATATTCCCCCCTCAATACCCGACGAGCTAGGATGTAATACATGGATATTTTATCCGTGGGAATGCTAGTGGTGCGAAGTATGATGTAATGATGAAAATTTTGTACAATAATGACCGTATCCAAAGCTAACTTCTCTACATTTGAGTACTGATATTTAGAGTCCAATAGACTCTTACTAAGATAATAAATCACATGTTCTTTAATGTTCGAATCCTCCTGCTTTAGAACCATACTAACGGTAGTAGCAGAGGCAACAATATAAAGAAGAAAGTCTTTTCAATAATTAGGGGGGTGTGACAGAGGTGATTGTGTTAAGGAGTGTTTTAAATTATCAAAAACCTGTTGAGATTGATAATCCCAAATGAAGGAAGTGTTCGTTTTCAACAAATGCATATAACCATGCATTTTCTCTGCAAAATTGCACATGAAACGACAAAGAAAGTTTTCCTTTCCTTGCAAACTTTTGAGTTCTGTGATTTCGGTTGGGTGAGGTAAGTACACAATTGCAACAATTTTCAAAGGGTCAATCTGGATACCATCCTTGGAAACAACAAATCCAAGAAGACATCCAGTCTCTACACAAAAGACGCGCTTATTTGAATTAAGTCGAATATGATAATGATGGAATCTAAGGAAATTTCCCTAAGATTCCCTGAATGATCCTCTCTACGTTGTGAAGGAGTAAGCAGGTCATCTAGGTAAGGTTCCACTATGTGATTGATATCGTGAAAGGCGTAGGACATGGATCGTTGGAATGTGGCTCCAGTATTTTCCAAGCCAAAAGGTAACTTAAAATAAGCAAAGGTCCCCCATGGACAAATGAATGTATTTTTATGCTGATCAGTTGGTGATATTTCAATATGATTATAGTCAGAGAAGCCATATATAAAGGAAAATATGACACTTCCAGCACATTTGTCAATGATTTGATCGATGTGGGGAGTAGGAAAGTTGCCTTTCGAACAAGCTTTGTTTAAGTCCCTAAAATTGATGAAAACCATAATAGTTCCTTTCTTCTTGGAAATAAGAAAAATATTAGATAGACAATTATTCAATGGCATGGGATAAATGAAACCGGCTTTAAAAAAAATTCAACCTCAGCTTTTATCACTACATCTTTCCTAGGGTGGACTTGATGGAGTTCTACCTAATTGTTTTTGTATTCATGTAAGTCTTGATCTCATGTACTACAATGGATGGATAATTCTCAACATTTCTTCATAACTCTAGGAAAAAACATCGCAAAATTCTTTGAAAAGATCTTGGTCGTCTTCAATTTCTATTGTTGAATAGTTATGGCCAACATGAACAAGTTCAACAACTCCTAGCTTCATCGATATGTTGATGGAAATAGTTTGAGTAATATTGCACAAATTCCCTTCAGAATCAACATCTTAGGATAATACAAGTGTTTGAGGATGTTCAACAATATCGAAACTGATAAGAGATACAAAATCATAATCCACCGAATTAGCATTAGGAAGAAAAGAAGATCTATGATGATGATCTTCCAATAAGGATTCATCCATACTTATAATCTCCATAATAGACTCGTCTGATGGAAAAGTATGTGAGATATAATCTAGAGTTGAGAGAGGGGAATCTATCCAATAAGGAAGATGATAGGGATCTGATGCTACTAGATGTTGATCATCGTAGTAAGAATAAAAAATAGATTGAATTACAGGGCATAGGGATTCATGAGGACCCAGAGAAGGTATAGCAACAATCTCTTTTCCTTTGGACATGCCCTCGATAGTGAATGATATCATGTTTACTATAGCAAATTCCGTACTAGGAGGGGAACCAGTAGATGCAAAGACTCCCATAAGGGATGAATATTTCAAAAGTCTGAATCCTACATATTAATAAGGAGGAGGTCATTTCCCCAACATAGGAACATTGTTTGTCATGGTGGTAGTGATATCAGGTGAACAATAATCAAGCTTATCGATGGTTACAATTTTTCCCTGTTGAGGAAAATCGAGAGTGAAAAATACTGATGAACAAACTTTCATCATAGAATAAAACCAATTTATCCCTAATAACAAGTTTTAATCCAACGGAGCGTCGACTACTTCTACCTGGATAGAAATAGTACTCCCCACCAGATCGATAGATAGTGTTAGTAACAATCCATGAGGCTAGAAACCTTGTCCGTCAAAGTATTTCAAACTGGTTGGTGACCAATTAAGTTTAGGAGAACCGATGACTCTCCAGTAAGACATAGATAAAACTAAGGAAAAAGCTCCTTTATCTAATACAATCTTATGAACATTCCTGCCTACCACCCTAGTCACGATCTGAAATGCAAGTTGGCAGGATAACCTCGATTTGTATTTCTCCACATTAAAAGTGGTTGTAGTGGAATTCTCTAGATCTAAGGCCCCTAGGACTGACAACAAGTTTTTACATTTTGTAGGGAAAATTTGGAGTACTTGAAGTGTAGACATGGCACAAGGTGCCTAAGCTAAATTTTCAACAATGTTGTAGAATTGGGAAGCTCAAGCACTAGGATTGAAAACTGACCTCCAACTGTACTCTTAGAAGGGCACAAGGTTGTGTCACTATTAGGTTTATCAATGGTAAGAGGGCCATTAGAAGGATGTGGAGGAGAAGGGTTGTTAGAAGGAGTCTTCTCGGGAGAAGCACCTTCATCTTTCTTTTCAAGAGGTTATCATATGTTTTATTTTGCGTGGTCATTGCAATAGTCTTGACGAACATCATTATAATTTCCTTGGTGGAAGAAGAGGGACCATGCATAGAAGTATGATCTATTAATTGTTGTTGTGATGAGAAAGGGTCAGTTAGCACAGCTAGTGTAGGATTAGTTTTCAAAAATTTGTTGATCTCTTCACACCTATTGGAGATTCCTTCATGAAGTGATCATCTCCACAAAACAAGAAGGGGTACTTTGATTTCTGTTTGGGTTCGGAATCTGTCTCTAGAGTCTTGGTCTTAGGATTAACTTGTTGGTTTCCATATTTTTTAGCTTTAGCTTTACCCTTTTTCTTATTACTGGGTGTTTGCGAATATTGGATAGCATTCACCTTAGCAAAAATAGTAGGAGTGGAATAAGTAGCAGTAGAAGGACTCTGCGGCTTTGTAACACCCCATTTTTTACCTTGTTTGCGTTAAAAATGTATATGATGTATATATTGTAATTAATCATAGTGTGGAGCTAAAGAAAAAATCCCCACCATCAATTTAACATTTTATGTTCGGTGATTAAAATCGTTGCCGATGGTATATCGTGCTCTCCGACACATTATAATTTTTGACATCATGTAAATATGCATTTTAATTAAAATACCCACAACCAGCTATCTCAATGAAACCATAATGAAAAGGGCATGACTTCCTAAGGAATAGGGAGGGAAATTATTTAAACCTTTGGGCCAATGGGGAAAAGCCAAATGTCAAAGGGAGAACCCATCAAACCCTCAATTACCCATTTTGTCTTTTCCCCAATCATTAAATTCTACCAGAATGTGGTTGAGTTAGTTATTGCATGGAGTGGGATGAGTATGGGAAAAAATTTGAATTGGGCAAAGGACCCATTTTTTAAAAACGTGTTCTGACTTCCTTGGAAAGATTGGGAGTTGTTTGCACCTCCACAATTTTTGCTTGATGTATGTCTCCTTCACGATTTGGGCTCCTGGGTGTTTTTATCATCATCATTCATCCACGTTGGGTTGTTGTATGTGTGTTTTTACCTCACATGGACAGTCGTTCTTCATTCTCCTCAGGCTGAGAATTTCATTTTGGGTGATGATCTGTGGTTGGGTTTCTTCCCCAATGTTTTTGATGCATTTCTCCACCGTTTTTTCCAAGCTGAAAATCAATTTTGGCTCCTAGGGCTATTTTACCCACTTACCATTTCTGATTTTAGCTTCTAAGAAGTTTTTGTCCATGCCCAACACTATAATTACTATGTATTGTATTCATTTTTGGCCACATTAGGGCCAAAACGTCCCTGGGATATGATTTTCTGCTAGTGGGTTGTTTTCACCCACCTTGGCAATTAATTTTGTTGCCAAATCATTTTTCTCAACCCAAAAATTGTGTATATTTCTGTGTATGCCTTTGTGTTTTGGTTTGTTTTGAATTGGGAGTGGAAACAGGGCTTGACTAGCTTGATAAACCTAGTGTGTGAAGGAACCTCACTGAGGGATCTTGAGGGCTGATTGTTCTTTACTTCACATCATGAATAGCATTGGAAGGGATGCATATCCTGAGGGATTGTACAGCAGAGAAGGGCATGATTCCTTTTGTTGGGTGTGTACGTGTTGGGAAATCCAAGTCAAATCCTGTCTAGGTGTCCGTGGCTATATGGTTGAGCCCACTAGCTTAGAAAACAAGCCTTTCCATTCCCTTGGCAGTCTGATAAACCCAAACATAGCTTTTCCTTGACTGAGTTTTGACATATCTTTGGCTATGTGTGAGCCTACTAGTTTCCTTTTCCTTAGGGAATCATTCCCAGCTCAGGGGTGGCAGTGTTGCTGAGAGATTAAGGAGCACACTGGCCTATGGTTGGGTGGAACGTTGCAGTGACATAGTTGGTTGCAGGACGAGCTTCTTCATAACATAAGTAGTCTTGTCTATTTCATCTCTAAAATTATATTAGTTGTTTACTGAAAATGATGAATGTGTGTAATATCCCAAATACTAATATTCTCTAATGTTCTATGATAGTGCTGACTCGCACACTCAACCTCATACAAATTTTCAAAATAATTGTGCATGCAAACTTGCCATGCAAAAATGCCCTAAAATATAGATGAATTAGGGTTAGGGGTTTGCAGAGAGAAATTAACACTTACAACTAATGTTCTGGCTGATAATGACTCCAAAGATAGTTGCATGCATAAGGATCTGGATGGGTGGTCTAATAATGCTCTTTTCCTCCTGTGTTACCGCTCCGGAGTGTCATAAAAACCCTCTAGACTGAAGGTGATGTTTTTGTAGGAGGAGAGGTCCGTTCAAGCTGAAAATTTCTGAGCTTGTCCATCTACTGATTCTAGAGATATGTCCTATCACATGTGGAGGTTTGGATGCCTCTAATTTCCCTAGTGAATTGATTAGCAGTTCTATTGCTCACACCCCCAACTGATTTGTTTGGCTGATAGCTGCTCCAGGTGAGCAAACTGATGGCTAATAATCACTACATACTATAGGATAGGCCTGCTAAGAAAGAGGAAGCTGACATGTGGAGGAAAGACTTTTGTGGTCCTAGTGAATCCTTCTATGTTTTCCCTACTACTTCCAGCTGCAAAACGTGGATATCCTAATAACCCTTTGAAATGTGTTGGATCTCCGAAAATTGTAGTATACGATGGATGCAATGGATAAACCTAGATGATCTATAACAATAAGAGACTATGGTAGATATCTCATTATCGAACCCTCACTAGCTGAAGACACCGTCTCCAACCCGAACTGTCGCGGCTGCATGCTATGCTACTGCTCAAAACTCCAAAATCAATCAACAATAACAATAGATATTTCCTTTAGTCCCATAACCCTTCCTAAATAGATCTTCATATGCTTTTAGGGTTTGCATGTCACTTTTAGGGTTTATGCTTCACTTTTTCATGCATGCAATTCTAATTTGATGTTGAATTTAACAATGACTAAACAAGACATGCATGCTTCGCATGCTTTAGGATATGAACTATGATGGCCTTCTTTCTACACTGATGACTTAATAATACTGAATTGATGTGCATTTATGCTCCTAGTGATATTACTCCTCAGTTATTCCCTTTTTTTATAAAAAAAGGAACATTTCGACATGCTAAATGCTTGAATGAAATGTAGTTTCTTCCGTTGTATGATAAATAATTATGTATCTATGCATGTTTTAGTTCAAAACATTTCAATTTTTATCAATGTATGTTCATGGGGCTAGTTTCTCGGGTAGATAGCATTAAAGTAGTGTCCTCTTCACCGGTCAGAGGGTTGGGGATGTTACAGGCTTGGCAGGTTTTGTTGTGAATGGAGGTTGGATTGAACCTACAACACCATATGCAGGAGTTTCAAGAGGTGGCTTGGCAGGATCGGTGCTAGGAAGAGGATCATTATGGATCAAATCATACAAGGTCCTGGACTAAGGATAAACTAATTCCAAATATTGATCCTGACTAATAGCTTGTTCCTCTATAACAACACCTCCCATAGCCACATCTCGGGAAATAGGAGGTAAAAAAGATTTAGTAAAATAGTGAGCCAATAGTTGATTCAGAATAGGAGCTTTGATTAACCTTTGGTGTCTCCTCCACTCATGAATGTGGTCAGATATGTGAGTATAAGTATTCTGTTGAAGAGAGGTCAAAATATTCGTACCAATATCGTAATGGATTGGTAGCTAGAAATGGGTAAAGAATACAGTTTCCAATGAATTAAAATCCACAAATGAATGTTGTGGAAGTTCAATATACCACTTGAAGGTCATACCCATCAAACTTCTATGGAAAAGCCTCAAACAAATGGAATCATCCATCACAGAGTTCAAAGAACTCCATAGATCAAATGTCATAACATGGTTTTTTGGGTCTTTAGCTTGCTTCCCATCAAACTTCGGGATGTATGATGGTAATTTACTAATTTGACTAGAATTGTTGTCCAAAAAGGGTCATGTTGGTTGGGATCATTAATCAATTTGGATAAGTATGGAAATTCCAAAGTAGCAAAAAATAGGAGTTTCCAGTTAGGTTGTGGGTAATTATAGTATTGATAAGGTAAGGCTACTGTAGTAGGACCATAGGTCAGTTGAGGTTGGAAAAAGTACCCTACAAACTATTGGTAGTTGTGAGCATTTTGACCCATGAACAGTGGTTTTCCTTGGTTAATTACAACTTGGGGTTTGTAGGCAGGTTGACCCCATTGATTGATAACTCCTTGAGGATAAGGGACATATAATGGATTATTGTATTTGCCCCACTAAGGTAATGATTACCAATATTGGGATGTTGAGGAGAGACCCAAGAAGATGTGGGTGGTTGTGAAGTAGGACCAACAGGACAGTAACCATCAGGACCATTTTTTGGTGTTTTGGGGCCATTTTCCAAGAGGAAAATGTGCATTCTTGGCATTGCACTTTTCCCTTTCAGGAACTGTGGTGTTGAGAAATGATGCACATTTCCTTGAAGGGAAGTGCGGTTCCACCTCTCTATCCAACAAGAGAGAAGGCAGTTGCAAAATCTACCCTAAAGTGCATAAAAATTAAGGCAAATAAAATATTTTAAGGAGTTTCAAATGATTGAATATGGTATTTAATCCCTCATTTTGATTGTTTGGTAGGTTGCACTATCGAAAACGGTTGTGTGGGAAGAATGGGAACATGAATTGGATGACATTCATGGAGCGAATGATCATGGCACTGTAAACGCTCTTCATGAATGTGGGATTCTAAAATTATTTAAAGTTGCCAGCCTGAGGGCACAAATCATATGGTTGGAGTATATACTTAGGATGTGGAATCTTGAGAAACAATATTTCGAAGTGGGTGCTCACATACTTACTGTGGAAGTGGAAGACATCCACTTCCAAATAGGTCTTTCTAGGTGACGAGAACCCATTTCCTTGACTAGTCCTTGTGGTGGGGATGTTACTACACAAGTTTTGTTGAACCAGTGTTGTTTCCTAGGTACTCATATGAGTGGGAAAAACATCCGCATCAAGGATGTGATGGACTTACCATTTAGGGCGGTCCTTTTCACCATGCAGAGGAATTCTGGGAGCCAAGGAGCTCATCAAGAATTTAGGGTGCATGTGATGTATGCCTTAGAAACCATGGCCCCAACTGTATTCAATTCAGTTGAATCCTTTTTAGTGACCTTCAAATAACATCTCACCAAGTGCCACCATGGTGAGTTAAAACTATTTGGATATGGTACTATCTTAGTGTCATTTTTCTTGGAGAAAGTTCCACTGTTGCGACCATAAGTGACCTTCACTAAGCTTAGAGCATAGGATCCATGCATGCTCATGTGGGTAAATATTATGGCCCTCCATGGTGGTGGGGGCCCTAGGGTTAACTACAGAGCATCCTTTTCCACTAGTTAAATGACCAGCTTCTCATGATCGACGATTATGCCTACGTGGTAGTGTATTTTCGAGGAGATCCAGACGTACCCCTGCCTAAGGATGAGAAGTGAGGATACCTCGGTGAGAAAGACACTAAAATATGTATGTTTTTAGTGTTTTATGTGTTTTTATAATTTTTATGAATGGTACTGAGACATGCTTCCTACTATGCAGAAGTAGGGATAGCGAGGCCTAGAGGGTCCTCACCAATTGACAGACGAGCGGGTGCTTGATATGTACACCAAGATGATGATGAGATGACTGATGTTGAGGAGAACCTCAAAAGACTAACTTTAGATATTCCTAGCATTTCGGTGAACGACCTCCCTAGGAGGTACCAGTGACACACAATTGGTGTGTCGATTCGCTTTGGTCGCTTGCTATGTAGAGTAGCAAGGGCCATTCTATGTTAACATGGGAATCACTAGGGTTTGATCGGATATGTACACTAAAAGCTATTAGCTTCAGTATTTTTGTTATCGTGTAGCATTGAAAGCTAGCATGCTTAAGTCTAGGTCTTGAGACCACATTTTTTGTACTAAACACTTTATATATATATATATACAGACTCATTTTTGTGGCCTACATAATTTGGGTAATGGAGTATTATTTACATGGATTTTATCTTTCACATTATTTATTTACGATGTTTCATGTTATTTTACTCATCAATGTATCAAGAATGGGCAATATGTCAATCTAACATGTAATTAGAAAGCGAGTTGAAAATTGAATTATATGATCTTGGAACATGTTGATAAGTAATAGATTCAAATGAACTCTCAAGTAAATGTACCCTTCGAAAAAGATGAAGAAGCACTTGGTTTTGGATGGTGTACACGTGGTATAACTGAGAAACCAATAGCTCGGAGTCCAAAAAGGTGACCAAGTGATCGATATCACGAGACAAAGCTTTGGTTAACAACCCTATCACCACATGGTATTCAATGGTATTATTGCTAGCGGGGCCTAGGAAGATTCCTCCTAAACTAACTAAGTCATTGGCTTGGGAATACACTACCTAGGCTGCTGAAGTGAGATTTAGGGTATGGAGGATAACACCATCGACAAAACCATAGTAGATATTCATCTACATAATTTAAATCATAACATGGAATAGGTAGTGTCGGACAAGACCCAAAACCATTCTAAAATAATAAAACCACAATAAAAGTCAAATATACATATATATACAAGGTACTGATCCAAGAAGTTCTAGGAATAGTACCTTTTCTGGTACAACCCATTGCGAGGTTTCCCAAAAGGTATTCTGTCATAATCCACTAATTCAAAGGCCCCTTTTTCCAAGACTTTCCTAACGATGTAGGGACTGCACTTGCACCAGTAATGAAAAAAAAATGTATAATAAGTAAACACTAAATAACTAATAATAATTAAATAAGTACCTCTTAACGAAGAGTGTAACAGATATAAAATAATATATTAATTATAGATATTAATTACTAAGTGAATGGGTGTAACCCTTCACTACACATGCTCAAGCCTATAAAGGCGATCCTCAATGTAAAATCATATCATCATATCTATTTTACCAATCTTTATATATATTCATGGATTATTTGCTAGTGGAAGTTCGAGAAGTTACAATAAACAATATTTTACCCTTATAGTGGTATCAGAGCTAGTTTGTGATGTACGTCTTTGGCCATATCGTGATTTTTAATCATAATCCTAGAAGGTCCCTAAATTTATGGTCTTTGGCGAAGTAAAAAAATAAAATAAAGTCAAAAAAAATAAAAGCGAAGAAGTAAAAAAAAAGAGAAGAAGAAGGAAGATTTCCATAAAAAAAAGAAGGACAAAAGTGAAACCACGCATGGTTTCTTAAAGTGGGATTTGGTTTGAATATAAAAGTGCATAATAATTACTAGTAAAGAGAAAGTGAGACTTGAGCTTAGGTGGGGAATGTAACACTCATTCCTCCCAACCACCTAATCTACTCACAATTTACAAAACTTAAGGGAAAATAAAAATAAAAAAAGTGCATAACAATTTCGAGTAAAAATCAAGTGAGTTTTGAACTTAGGTGGGGAAGGTAACACTCATTCCTCACAACCACCCAATCTACTGGAATTTTACAAAACTATTGGAAAAAATAAAAGTTAAGGACTAGAATTTGGAAGGTGAAAATTTTAAAGCATATAAAGAAGTAAAGTCCAAAATAAATAAATAAAATTTCGACACAAACAAAAGAAAATGGAGTCTTATGGAAAAAAACAAGGAAGATTTCCAAGCACTTTAAAAACTTATGTTTCAATGTTACTCCAAATAAAAGGAACAATTAAAGGAAAAAAATTACTATTTCTATTGCTCCTGGTGAACGTAATAATTATATTAGTGATGAATTTTTTAATGAGCTAGCAATTCCGAGGACAAATATAAGTGAAATGTTAGACTTTTCGAATAACAAAGAGTATGTAATAAGCGATTTACAATGGAACATTGGATATTATACTAGTGTTTTGAAATTTATAGTTAAATCCTTGTGGAGTAGTAACGGTGACCTGGTTTTGGGATTACCGTGGCTAAAAAAATTGGGCACTTTTATCCTAAATGCTGAAAAAAAGTTTCTGACACTCCCCTACAAAAAGAAAAAATATCACATTGTCAGACATTAACATGAAGACATAATCGGAGGTTGCATCACCTGAATACTACAATGAAATATCAAAGATGTTGTAGCAGGAAACTGACAAATCAATACAAACGATACATAACGATTTCAACAAGGTTATTGCAGGTAAAGAATAAGAGATATCTCTTCTAAGAGATCATAACCAGAAATTACTTCTACAAATCAAGAAGGAAAAGGATAAGTTTCAACGCAATCAACAGTTTGAAGAGTAGAATCGAGATCTTCAAAAATAATTATCATGCAAAGACGAATAAATTTCTTCCTTAAAAATGGTTAATCATGAATTGTTAGAGAAAATAAAAAAACTTAAAAGAAATAGAACCCAAAAATCAAGGCAATCAATATGACGTTGTCAACTCAAACTATAAATAAGAACTCTTACATTTAAATAAATTTAATCAGGACATGATTATACAAGTTAGGAAGCTAAAGTAGGAGAATAAATCTTTACAAGAAAATCTAGATTGCAAGAGATTAAGTGTCGACAAAGAAATGACAACTAACGCAATAGAGAAGTCATCAAAGGCTCAAATTCAAACATCAGGAAAGGGAAGCAATGCAAATATCGTCAAAGTTCAAAATAACTATCTTATTGTCACATCGCTATAAGCATCAATAGAAAATGGTTTCGAAAAAAATTACAAAAATCATTAGAAGCACCAAAAGTTGAAGTTCTAGTAAACACTTCACAGGATATTCGAGTTCCTTATCACCATCCAAATCACAAGAGTCATTATGATAGAAAAAAAAATCAAAAGGAAAATGACCAGTATTATTCCTACAAAGAGCAAAGACAAAATCGACAACTCCTGACAATCAATTCACAAATAATTCTGTTAAGGGTTTATCTGGGATGGATGACTTCTCAAATGACGCAACATTTCCACACAATTTTTAAAAGAACGTATCATCTTATTTCGTCAAATGTTGCAACTACCAACACACAATGTCATGAGAAAGCATTGCAAGCTAGAGTAAGGGATAAAGTCTTCCATAATTGTGCTTTGAGGACAAAGCAATTCTAAGGGAGAGGCAATGTAATGAACAAAAATATATATAATAAATAAACACTAAATAACTACTAATAATTAAATAAGTAACTCTTAATGAAGAGTGTAACAAATATAAAATAATATATCAATTAGTAAGTGAAAGGGTGTAACCGTTCACTACACATGCTCAAGCCTATTAAGGTGAGCCTCAATGTAAAATCATATCATCACATCTATTTTATCAATATTTATATATATTCATGGATTATTTGTATTTTCGAAAGTGGAAGTTCGAGAAGTTACAGTTAACAATATTTTCCTGTTACAGTACCACATTGATTGAATATTCCCTTTCCCTAGTTTATCATGTTTCTGATCATATTTAAGAACAAGGCCTCCTTCATTGAAGATCTGAGGTTGACCAAATTTATAATATTGGGCCTTGAACCATTTTTTGTGTGACTCATTAGCCAGAGCAGCATCTCGTTGTGTTTCGTGAAGGTTAGTTAGATAAAGGAAGTGTTCTTCCTCAATCGAGGTGTTCGGTAGAAGCTCAAAAACTAGTTTAAATGTCGAAATTTCACATTTTGAAAGGTAAAATGGCTTCCATTCCATAGACCAATTGTAAAGGTGTGCAACCAGTTGTTGTTTTCACAGAAGTTCTATAGGCCCAAAGTGTCGAAAACAGAGTTAAATTCCAATTTGATTTATGTTCTCCAACCATCCTACAATGTATGTTCTTAAGGACTTTGTTCATGGCTTCAACTTGGCCATTAGCTTGCGGATAGTTGGGGGATCAGTTTTCATGATGAAAACCCAACTTGGCACTTAGCTCAGCCATCATCTGATTACAGAAATGAGATATGTGATCATTCATTATAGCCTGCAGAACTCCAAACCTAGAAATGACATGGTTAAACAAAAATAGGGTGCCTTCTTGCCATCCTCTACATATGTAGGCATTGCCTTAACCCATTTTGTAAAATAATCAACAGCTTCAATGATGTAACTGTGCCCCCCAGTTGAGTTAGGATAACAATGCATGAAATCCATCCCCCATTTGAAAAAAGGGCTAATGCCAATTAAGGGGTGCAGCGGAAGAGGGGGACGCACTTTTTCGGATAAAAAAGCTAGCAGGGTGGGAATTTTTTACTACTTCATGGACATCCTTGAAGATTGAGGGCCAAAAGTAACCAGTGTGAAATTTTTTTTGAGATGTAGCCATCCCAAAAAGATGACCATTCCATGCTCCAGAGTGGCAATGATTTAACTCTTGTTCATCCTCGTCATCTATTAAACATCGTCCAGGAATAGAATCAATACCATGCCGGTATAAGGTATCATTCAGAATTAGATAATATTTGGCTTGATGATGAATGAACAGACAATCATCACAAGATAGGTCAGGCTGAAATATTTTAGTTTGGAGATATATGATCAAATATCCATACCACGGGTCTATTGTGCTAATCAGGAACAAGAAATCATCAGGCAATGAATCATTGGGATCAGTTTTAGTGATAGCATAGGGAATATCACACATCAACTCCGCAAAAACTAAGGATTTCTTTGAAGCAGTGATAGCAAATTAGAGGCCAAATTCTTGCAGTATAACAATCCAACAAGAATATTCCCCCCTCAGTACCTGACGAGCTTGGATGTAATACATGGAGTTTTTATCCGTGGGAATGCTAGTAGTGTGAAGTAGGATGTAATGATGAAAATTTTGTACAACAATGACCATATCCAAAGCTAACTTCTCCACATGTGAGTACTGAGATTTAGAGTCCAATAGACTCTTACTAAGATAATAAATCACATGTTCTTTAACGTTCGAATCCTCCTGCATTAGAACCATACTAACGGTAGTAGCAGAGGCAACAATATAAAGAAGAAAGTCTTTTGAATAATTAGGGGGGTGTGACAGAGGTGATTCTGTTAAGGCGTGTTTTAAATTATCAAAAACCTGTTGAGATTGATCATCCCAAATGAAGGAAGTGTTCGTTTTCAAGAAATTCATATAACCATGCATTTTCTCTGCAAAATTGCACATGAAATGACAAAGAAAGTTTTCCTTTCCTTGCAAACTTTTGAGTTCTGTGATTTCGGTTGGGCGAGGTAAGTCCACAATTGCAACAATTTTCAAAGGTTCAATCTGGATACCATCCTTGGAAACAACAAATCCAAGAAGACATCCAGTCTCTAAACAAAAGACGCGCTTATTTGGATTAAGTCGAATATGATAATGATGGAATCTAAGGAAATTTCCCTAAGATTCCCTGAATGATCGTCTCTATGTTGTGAAGGAGTAAGCAGGTCATCCAGGTAAGGTTCCACTATGTGATTGATATCGTGAAAGGCATAGGACATGGATCGTTGGAATGTGGCTCCAGTATTTTTCAAGCCAAAAGGTAACTTAAAATAAGCAAAGGTTCCCCATGGACAAATGAATGTCTTTTTATGCTGATCAGTTGGTGATATATCAATATGATTATAGTCAGCGAAGCCATATATAAAGGAAAATATGACACTTCCAGCACATTTGTCAATGATTTGATCGATGTGGGGAGTAGGAAAGTTGCCTTTCGGACAAGCTTTGTTTAAGTCCCTAAAATTGATGAAAACCATAATAGTTCCTTGCTTCTTGGAAATAAGAAAAATATTAGATAGACAATTATTCAATGGCATGGGATAAATGAAACCAGCTTTAAAAAAAATTCAACCTCAGCTTTTATCACTACATCTTTCCTAGGGTGGACTTAATGGAGTTCTACCTAATTGTTTTTGTATTCATGTAAGTATTGATCTCATGTACTACAATGGATGGATAATTCTCGACATTTCTTCATAACTCTAGGAAAAAACATCTCAAAATTCTTTGAAAAGATCTTGGTATTCTTCAATTTCTATTGTTGAATAGTTATGGCCAACATGAACAAGTTCAACAACTCCGAGCTTCATCGATATGTTGATGGAAATAGTTTGAGTAATGTTGCACAAATTCCCTTCAGAATCAACATCTTAGGATAATACAAGTGTTTGAGGATGTTCAACAATATCGAAACTGATAAGAGATACAAAATCATAATCCACCGAATTAGCATTAGGAAGAAAAGAATATCTATGATGATGATCTTCCAATAAGGATTCATCCATACTTATAATATCCGTAATAGACTCGTCTGATGGAAAAGTATGTGAGATATAATCTGGAGTCGAGAAGGGGGAGTCTATCCAATAAGGAAGATGATAGGGATCTGATGCTACTAGATGTTGATCATCGTAGTAATAATAAAAAATAGATTGAATTACAGGGCATAGGGATTCATGAGGACCCATAGAAGGTATAGCAACAATCTCTTTTCCTTTGGACATGCCCTTGATAGTGGACGATATCATGTTTACTGTAGCAAATTCCGTACTAGGAGGGGAACCAGTAGATGCAAAGACTCCCATAAGGGATGAATATTTCAAAAGTCTGAATCCTACATATTAATAAGGAGGAGGTCATTTCCCCAACATAGGAACATTTTTTGTCATGGTGGTAGTGATATCAGGTGAACAATAATCAAGCTTATCGATGGTTACAATTTTTCCCTGTTGAGGAAACTCGAGAGTGCGAAATACTAATGAACAAAATTTCATCATAGAATAAAACCAATTTATCCCTAATAACAAGTTTTAATCCAACGGAGCGTCGACTACTTCTACCTGGATAGAAATAGTATTCCCCACCAGATCGATAGATAGTGTCAGTAACAATCCATGAGGCTAGAAACCTTGTCCGTCAAAGTATTTCAAAGTGGTTGGTGAAGAATTAAGTTTAGGAGAACCGATGACTCTCCAGTAAGACATAGATAAAACTAAGGCAAAAGCTCCTTTATCTAATACAATCTTATGAACATTCCTGCCTACCACCCTAGTCATGATCTAAAATGCAAGTTGGTGGGATAACCTCGATTTGTATTTCTCCACATTAAAAGTGGTTGTAGTGGAATTCTCTAGATATAAGGCCCCCAGGACTGACAACAAGTTTTTACGTTTTGTAGGGAAACTTTGGAATACTTGAAGTGTAGACATGGAACAAGATGCCTAAGCTAAATATTCAACAATGTTGTAGAATTGGGAAGCTCAAGCACTAGCATTGAAAACTGGTCTCCAACTGTACTCTTAGAAGGGAACAAGGTTGTGTCACTATTAGGTTTATCAATGGTAAGAGGGCCATTAGAAGGATGTGGAGGAGAAGGGTTGGTAGAAGGAGTCTTCTCGGGAGAAGCACCTTCATCTTTCTTTTCAAGAGGTTATCATATGTTTTATTTTGCGTGGTCATTGCAATAGTCTTGACGAACATCATTATAATTTCCTTGGTGGAAGAAGAGGGATCATGCATAGAAGTATGATCGATTGATTGTTGTTGTGATGAGAAAGGGTCAGTTAGCACTGTTAGTGTAGGATTAGCTTTCAAAAAATTGTTGATCTCTTCACACCTATTGGAGATTCCTTCATGAAGTGCTCATCTCCACAAAACAAGAAGGGGTACTTTGATTTCTGTTTGGGTTTGGAATCTGTCTCTAGAGTCGTGGTATTAGGATTAACGTGTTGGTTTCCATATTTTTTAGCTTTAGCTTTACCCTTTTTCTTATTACTGGGTGTTTGTGAAGATTGGATAGCATTCACCTTAGCAAAAATAGTAGGAGTGGAATAAGTAGCAGTAGAAGGACTCTGCGGCTTTGTAACACCCCAGTTTTGATCCTGTTTGTGTTAAAAATGTATATGATGTATATATTGTAATTAATCATAGTGTGGAGCTAAAGAAAAAATCCCCACCATCAATTTAACATTTTATGTTCCGATGAGTAAAATCGTTGCCGATGGTATATCGTGCTCTTCGACACATTATAATTTTTGACATCATGTAAATATGCATTTTAATTAAAATACCCACAACCAGCTATCTCAATGAAACCATAATGAAAAGGGCATGACTTCCTAAGGAATAGGGAGGGAAATTATTTAAACCTTTGGGCCAATGGGGAAAAGCCAAATGTCAAAGGGAGAACCCATCAAACCTTCAATTACCCATTTTGTCTTTTTCCCCAATCATTAAATTCTACCAGAATGTGGTTGAGTTAGTTATTGCATGGAGTGGGATGAGTATGGGAAAAAATTCGAATTGGGCAAAGGACCCATTTTTTGAAAATGTGTTCTGACTTCCTTGGAAAGATTGGGAGTTGTTTTCACCTCCACAATTTTTGCTTGATGTATGTCTCCTTCACGATTTGGGCTCCTGGGTGTTTTTATCATCATCATTCATCCATGTTGGGTTGTTGTATGTGTGTTTTTACCTCACATGGATAGTCATTCTTCATTCTTCTTAGGCTGAGAATTTCATTTTGGGTGATGATCTGTGGTTGGGTTTCTTCCCCAACGTTTTTGATGCATTTCTCCACCGTTTTTTCCAAGCTGAAAATCAATTTTGGCTCCTAGGGATATTTTAACCACTTACCATTTCTGATTTTAGATTCCAAGAATTTTTTGTCCATGCCCAACACTATAATTACTATGTATTGTATTCATTTTTGGCCACATTAGGGCCAAAACGTCCCTGAGATACGATTTGCTGCTAGTGGGTTGTTTTCACCCATCTTGGCAATTAATTTTGTTGCCGAATCATTTTTCTCAACCCAGAAATTGTGTATATTTCTGTGTATGCCTTTGTGTTTTGGTTTGTTTTGAATTGGGAGTGGAAACAGGGCTTGACTAGCTTGATAAACCTAGTGTGTGAAGGAACCTCACGGAGGTATCTTGAGGGCTGATTGTTCTTTACTTCACATCATGAATAGCATTGGAAGGGATGCATATACTGAGGGATTGTACAACAGAGAAGGGCATGATTCCTTTTTTTGGGTGTGGATGTGTTGGGAAATCCAAGTCAAATCCTATGTAGGTGTCCATGGCTCTATGGTTGAGCTCACTACCTTAGAAAACTAGCCTTTCCATTCCCTTGGCAGTCTGATAAACCCAAACATAGCTTTGGCTTGACTGCATTTTGACATATCTTTGGCTATGTGTGAGCCTACTAGTTTCCTTTTCCTTAGGGAATCATGCCTAGCTCGGGGGGGGGGGGGGGGGGGGGGGGCATTTTTTCTGAGAGAATAAGGAGCACACTGGCCTATGGTTGGGTGGAACGTTGTAGCGACATAGTTGGTTGCAAGACGAGCTTCTTCATAAGATAAGTAGTCTTGTCTATTTCATCTCTAAAATTATATTAGTTGTTTACTGAAAATGATGAATGTGTGTAAATCCCAAACACTAATATTGTCTAATGTTCTATGATAGTGCTGACTCGCACACTCAACCTCATAAAAATTTTCAAAATAATTGTGCATGCAAACTTGCCATGCAAAAATGCCCTAAAATATAGATGAATTAGGGTTAGGGGTTTACAGAGAGAAATTAACACTTACCATTGATGTTCTGGCCGATAATGACTCCAAAGTTAGCTGCATGCATAAGGATCTGGATGGGTGGTCTAATAATGCTCTTTTCCTCCTGTGTTATTGCCCCGGAGTGTCATAAAAACCCTCTAGACTGAAGGTGATGTTTTTGTAGGAGGAGAGGTCCATTCAAGCTGAAAATTTCTGAGCTTGTCCATCTGCTGATTCTAGAGATATGTCCTGTCACATGTGGAGATTTGGATGCCTCTAAGTTCCCTAGTGAATTGATTAGCAGTTCTGTTGCTCACACCCCCAACTGATTTGTTTGGCTGATAGCTGCTCCAGGTGAGCAAACTGATGGCTAATAATCACTGCATACTGTAGGATAGGCCTGCTAAGAAAGAGGAAGCTAACATGTGGAGGAAAGACTGTATTTTGTGGTCCTAGTGAATCCTTCTATGTTTTCTTTACTACTTCCGGCTGCAAAACGTGGATATCCTAATAACCCTTTGAAATGTGTTGGATCTCCAAAAATTGTAGTATACGATGGATGCAATGGATAAACCTAGATGATCTATAACAATAAGAGACTATGGTAGATATCTCATTATCGAACCCTCACTAGCTGAAGACACCATCTCCAACCCCAACTGTCGTGGCTGCACGCTATGCTACTGCTCAAAACTCCAAAATCAATCAACAATAACAATAGATATTTCCTTTAGCCCCATAACCCTTCTTAAATAGATCTTCATATGATTTTAGGGTTTTCATGTCACTTTTAGGGTTTATGCTTCACATTTTCATGCATGCAATTCTAATTTGATGTTGACTTTAACAATGACTAAACAAGGCCTGCATGCTTTAGGATATGAACTCTGATGGCCTTCTTTCTACACTGATGACTTAATAATACTGAATTGATGTACATTTATGCTCCTAGTGATATTACTCCTCAGTTATTCCCTTTTTTATAAAAAAAGGAACATTTCGACATGCTAAATGCTTGAATGAAATGTAGTTGCTTCCGTTGTATGATAAATAATTATGTATCTATGCATGTTTTAGGTCAAAACATTTCAATTTTTATCAATGTATGTTCATGGAGCTATCTTCTCGGGTAGATAGCATTAAAGTAGTGTCCTCTTCACCGGTCAGAGGGTCGGGGATGTTACAGGCTTGGCAGGTTTTGTTGTGAATGGAGGTTGGATTGAACCTACAACACCATATGCAGGAGTTTCAAGAGGTGGCTTGGCAGGATCAGTGCTAGGAAGAGGATCATTATGGATCAAATCATACAAGGTCCTGGACTGAGGATAAACTAATTCCAAATATTGATCCTGACTAATAGCTTGTTCCTCTATAACAACACCGCCCATAGCCACATCTCGGGAAATAGGAGGTAAAAAAGATTTAGTAAAACAGTAAGCCAATAGTTGATTCAGAATAGGAGCTTTGATTAACCTTTGGTGTCTCCTCCACTCATGAATGTGGTCAGATATGTGAGTATAAGTATTCTGTTGAAGAAAAGTCAAAATATTTGTACCAATATCGTAACGGATTGGTAGCTAGAAATGGGTAAAGAATATAGTTTCCAATGAATTAAAATCCACAAATGAATGTTGTGGAAGTTCAATATACCACTTGAAGGTCATACCCATCAAACTTCTTTGGAAGAGCCTCAAACAAATGGAATCATCCATCAAGGAGTTCAAAGAACTCCATAGATCAAATGTCATAACATGGTTTTTTGGGTCTTTAGCTTGCTTCCCATCAAACTTTGGGATGTATGATGGTAATTTACTAATTTGACTAGAATTGTTGTCCAAAAAGGGTCATGTTGGTTGGGATCATTAATCAATTTGGATAAGTATGGAAATTCCAAAGTAGCAAAAAACAGGAGTTTCCAGTTAAGTTGTGGGTAATTATAGTATTGATAAGGTAAGGCTACTCTAGTAGGACCATAGGTAAGTTGAGGTTGGACAAAGTACCCTGCAAACTATTGGTAGTTGGGAGCATTTTAACCCATGAACGGTGGTTGTCCTTGGTTAATTACAACTTGGGGTTTGTAGGCAGGTTGATCCCATTGATTGATAACTCCTTGAGGATAACGGACATATAATGGATTATTGTATTTTCCCCACTAAGGTAATGATTACCAATATTGGGATGTTGAGGAGGGACCCAAGAAGATGTGGGTGGTTGTGAAGTAGGACGAATAGTACAGTAACCATCAGGACCACCAAATCCTACAGCTAGAGGATGAGGTTGTGAAATATTATGTAAAAAAGGAAAATGAGGTCCCCTAGTTGCATGGGATGTGGGGGGTAAAAACTGACTTCCAATATTCGGAAAACCCACAGAAGGCATAGAAGAAATTCCTAATGGATAATTTGACACTGGATTTGGAACATATTGTGACACTTTCATGATAGTGGTAAACCTAGTAACCATTGGAGTGGGTGGAGCATTGGCTACAATCCAACTAGAAAAGATATTTAAAGACCTACCTAGAATATCACTTGGTAGGAGATAGGGTAAATCCATTCTAGGGTTTGGAGTTAGCTCCATAGAAGAAATATTTGTGGCACTATTAGAATTGAACTGGGAGATAGCTTGTCCTAAGGAAGTTTCCCAAGATGGATCATTCGACCCAAATATGAGAAAAACTATGTCATCAGGTTGAAACTGATTGATTCCAGCTCCATAAGGAGTTGGGACGACAAAATATGGATTTCAAGAGGAGGGTTGTTCTGCTAAAGGTGGTATTGAGTAATTAGTAATGGGAACATTGTTGGGAGGAGATAATTAACCTCCATCTTCTATAACTGTAACTCCTTCCAATTTAGTCATAGATACACTCCATGCTTCATAATTTGTTCCCATATCTTGTTCCATGGAAGGTCAGGCTATAGGATTTAAGGGATACTTAGGTGATAATCCATGTATACAATGGGGCTGTCTCCAATGGAAATCATCCAGTTTGAAAAGCTCAAACTGATCTCGGAAATAAGCTCTAGCTAATCAAGCAAGCCAAATGCTACTCAAGATAAAGCAACAATCAAAACTATGATGAGAGTGGTTTGAAATTTTGGATCCTCATAGGATTGTCAAATCACCATAACTTGCAATATACCACAGGGTCCAATAGTAAAACATGACAAGGAATATTGGCATTGTACCCTTTCTTGAATACCTGAATACTTGGATGACATGTACGTAGAAATATCCTCGAGTGTTGTTCTTGGTGTACTGCAGTGATAGGACGGTCAAATGGCTTTGCTCAGTTGGTCTCAGGATCTCTACAAGTTTCTCCTGATATACACAAGGTACGTGGGAGATCCACTCCGTAGTAGTGATGTCTAATGTACAAACATTCAAAAAGGGCCTTCATATATAGTATTGAATACGTGAAGTACCTTTCGATATACCGCTAGCGTACGTGAAAGGTCGTTCGATATACCAAAAATACGTGAAAGAACCACACATTCCCTAGGATGCAATGCAAGAAAATAATGATAGATCCTACATTTAAAGACGTCAGACCACATCTCTAACCTATCACACATTTCTAAGGATTTTTAGCCTAAAATAACACTTAATTTTAACTTTTATGGTTAAGTGAACGCATGACGTTAGTACAGAAATGTAAAACCATGCAAGAGTGCTCATGCAAATATTTCACTTTAAATTTTTTGGGTATATGCTACTTAAAGGATGGATAGAGGTTCGGTTCTTATTTTTCCAAAATGAATAAATCCCAAGAAAGACAAAATTAAAGTATATCTTCACTCCTATTGCAAGCATGCAAAGAATCCTAATGCAAATCTTGAAAAGAAAAGGAACAAGATCTCTTTTAAAAAGAAACATATTAGCACTGCTTTGCACACAAAAAAATTTCAATTCTTCAAATGAAAGAAATATTAAAAAACAAACTATTTTTCTCTTTTTGTAGAGAAGAAAATGTACAAGAAGCAATCAGAACATGAATACCTGAAAATTGATAAGACTAATCAAGTAATCAAGAGTTCATTCCTATGCTAAGATCAATGATCAATTTTCTCTCAATTTTTCAATAACACTCGGAGAACTAAATAGATAATTTCTTTTCAAAAACTTCCTCTTTCAAACCAAATCCAAATGAACAAGAAGCCTCAAAGGAAAAAATCAAAACAAACTCTTGAAAGTATAAACAAATCAAGCCTAAATACTCTTCCATATCTTGTCTAATGATTTAAACTATTAGCAATAAAGCGAAAAATACTCAGAAACCAAATTCCAAATGCGAGATTTCAGAAATCAAACTAGGATTGAAACCCCTACCTGGCACAGCGCTTTGACAAGTGAGTACAAAGCATTACAAGATGAGCACCATGCTTTGTGAATAGCTACAAAACAGTGGCACTGCTCTGTGTACACTAAAAAGATGCGGTGGCACCACTATTTTCCTCAAGGAAAGGTGTGGTGGCTGCTCCTTTTACACTTCCCAGGTGTGGTGGCTGAAAAATATTTTGAAATCACATAAAGGAGAAAAATAAAAGTGTTAGAGCTCAAGTACTGAATCCAAATAACATATCAAATAAATAATCTAAAGCATTAGAGGAAAACTAGGGCATATCTAAAAATTTCAAACCAAATCCAACTAATTCACAAGCCATCCGATCTATGAACTAAAATTTAAAACTGAAGACAAGTTTGAAGCAAAACCAAGAATCTAATCTATCTCCCGAGTATTTGTTAATAGGAATTCTCAACCAGTGTTGAAACTACTTGTTCCTCTGCAATGTAAAACACAACTACAGAACAAAAAGACACAACACCATAACCTTTCCTTAAATAATCAAATCAATTAACACAAAACTATTATACCTCAACCTCGGATCTGTTTGTCTTCTCTCCAGAAAGTGCCTGCAATAGTTCAATACCTATAGACTAGGTCACAATACAAATGAAAAAGAGATGAGAGCATCATGATAACTGAATATCCATATTGGTGATCAAGGAGTCCAAGAATATTTAATTAAAATGCAACAATCAAATATAGGAAAGGGAAACGTCTTTGTATTAATATATGGATGAGAAAGAAGTACAACCAAAAGCCTTGATGTTGATGGCTTCTGTCTTAATCAAGAATGTCTACAATCTCCTATAACTATGAATACCTCTCCAAACAAAAGCTGCCTCTACTTTTCCTCTAATCAGACTTCAAACTAGCAGCATAAGGATGTTTTTTCAGGCCTCCCCCACTCTTCTCATGAAGGCTCCATTTATAGGCCTAGAACCCATGGGATGACTTGACAAAATGATAGAATGAGATCCCTATAGGTGAGGGGAGTGAATTCCACCTCTCCCAGGAATATTGAAACTAATTCCACGAAGGATTCCATACAGAAGCTTCTAGAAACATTTATTTTTTCCTTTTGACTGACCATCGACGCTTTTAGCTAAACTATATAGAGCGACGGTCTAGGGTTTATTCCAAAAAAGAGGGAAATTGATGCTCTTTGCTCAACTGAGCCAGGCATCGATGATGCTCTATGCAAAATGCAAGGGAGCGTCGCCCCTTTTAGGTCAAGGAGAAAAATGCTCAGGGTGACCCAGACCAATTTTTTTGGGAGGTTAACAAGCAACATGAAACTCTTCTGAAGGCTGACAAGTAGTGAGATTTTCAGGTGTAATGGAATGCCCCCCAAATTATGAAGCTAGAAGAAGGTGATAGGTGAAATAGTTTACAAATTTTTCCATCTGATACAAAGCCAAAGAGAGATAGACTCATATAGGACCAGTAACTAACTTTATCCAACCCAATCATAGCTGTGGACCAATACACTGCAAATCTATGATGATGATCATGTCATGGCTACCAATAATACACTGTAGATCAAGGAATAACTGCTACAAGAAGTAGGACGTAGCTACGAGATATACACAGTAGATATATGCCTCTCAATGTCAAATGTAGAACACTGCCACCAAACATACAATGTGGATCTGTGTCATGACTATGAATGATATCCAAACACAACCTACATTAGAGGAAATTTCAACTCAAAATGGGCCTCCTAAAATGAATTAATAAAATAATAGTTAAAATAATAAAATAATATTTATTAATTTTGGAGGAAGAAAAGAAAAAATTTACTTTTTTGTTTGTATTTTTGACATATCTCCATGTGTTTTTACTCAAATTTCGATCGGGATAGCTCGTTGGATGCGGAATTAAATTCTTCATCCAACGAACACCCACTCGACATACTTTTGACGGACCTCGCTACCCCAAAAACAAGAAATACCTGAAAAAATGGAATGATGACATCATCATTCCATTTTTTCAGGTATTTCTTGTTTTTGGGGTAGCGGGGTCCGTCAAAAGTACACTGAGTGGGTGCTCGTTGGATGCAGAATTTAATTCCGCATCCAACGAGCTCTCCTGATCGAAATTTGAGTAAAAACACATGGAGATATGTCAAAAATACAAACAAAAAAGGTAGTTTTTTTTATGATACCTATCCCCAAATTTATATTAAAAAAGTGTTTAAGACCTATACGGTATTTCAAATTTAAAGCAATTTCATTAGCCAACACATGATGACATGGAATTTGAATAAAAGTTAAAAGGCCCATTTTGAGTTGAAATTTCCTCTAATGAGCATAGGCAATCATGATGAGAAATCCTAACCACTCAAGGTCTTCATCCCAATATCCAAACGATACAATTATAACCATGTGATTACAAAGTATTGACGTCGAACATGGTAGAAACCACTTGATTACCAGTCAATAATGTAAAGTGTTAACAAGTGTGAGAGTAATCATCATTGATGTCAATGATCCCAAAGGTATCTCAGTACATACCATCGAATGTGAATAAAGGACTCAAAGTCGAACACTTGATGAGATCTTTCAATCAATATTCAATGATGTAAAATCATGTTGAAAGTGAGGTAACCCACCATTGAGGCATATAGACCCAAGGTATTGTCTAGGTTTCTAGGTACAATTCCTAGATAATGAGCCGAAGTCGATAGGAATATACTTGTCACAGGAGGGCCATGATGATTCCCACATCAGTGACACGAAACTAGGAACACATGTTGATTTGAAGTAACCAACTGAATTAGACAATGATTGACTTTTGAGGATAAGAAAAGTTACTTATGGGTTATGATTAGGAGAGACTTCCTTTGAACAAATTGATGGCACGACACATGACTTGGCAGTTTCAACTTAAATGAGAATAGAACCAGGTGTAATGCAGGGAATTTGACAAAGCATTATTTGAAATGACAAAAAGGAGTTAGGTGACTCAAAAAAGTGGATCAACTCAAAAATAATTTGAAAACCCAACTGTTTAGATATGCAAATGTAGATAGGTGCCATGTTCAAAGGTGGACTGTAGAGTAGTGCCATATAAACAAATGAAAACCATTCCCCTTTCCTTTAATTTTCCCACCTTGAAAGGTGAGTGACTCTTTTTGTTTTTACAAGTCAAAAGAGGGTAACAAACACTCATTGAAGCTCATTAAGTGATGAATCCACTCTCATATTTTTTACAAACCTAAGAAAGGAGGGGATCATTCCCAAATAGGGTCTTTCATTGTGTAATTTTTGTGAGTCTGATGAAAGAAAACTCATTTGTCATTTCATGTTTAGAGAGTCTGAAATGACTAAGAAGACTCCAAAAGGTCCTTTCTCATAAATAAGGCTAGTCGGTCCAAAAAAGAGATAACCTACCCCCGAGTAGTCGACCGTTCTAATTATTTTACAAGTGTGAACGCAACAAGTTTGCTTGGCAATCTTTTTGTGTTTTGAGGAGACTGGAAAGAGCTTAAATATAACTCCTGGACCAGGTTCCTTTTTCATAATCCATTTTTTACGAGTCTGAAAAAGCAAAAAAGTATAATCAACACCTTTCTACTCGATTTTTAATGAGCATGTAAAAAGTGTAAACGACGCTCAGTAATTTTTCGTTTTGTTCTAAGCTAGAAAAAGACAAAAATAGCCCAAAAAGTAACCATGACCCCTTGTTCTCCTGAAAAAACTCAAAAAACACTATCAAAAGTCATTTTCCAAAACTATAGAGAAGTGAAAATAAAAACCCACTTTTTCCAAAATAATTTTGGATTCCAAAATAAAATAAATTACAATATATCTTTGGAAACTCAAAACATTATATAAATAGAAGGGTGGGTAATTTATTTTTACCACTTGCTTTTTACCATTGGGTAAGTTTTGGAAGCTAGCTTAGGTAGCAAAAGTTCCTCTAGTGATTTGGAAAGGGCATTCCACTTCCTTATTGCTTCACTATTCATAGAAGAGATAAACACTTGGTCTTTTCCTCTTTTCATACTCTATAGATTTCATTTTCCTCTTTTGCATCATTTAATTACAAGTCCAAAAAAATGTTCTTAAATGATTTAAAAGGAAATATGTAGAATAGATCTTCATTTGAAAAAGTAGGATAGGGTATTTATCATCTCCCTAGAGGTTTTAAGCCATAGTAGAGGGCAAAAAATTTCATTTTTAAGGGTTATTGTCTGTCGGTATGCATCCTCGACGACGCTCTATCATGCTGGGGCAAGAGCGTCGACGACACTTTGTCCACAGCACGAAGGCACCCGATGCTCTACTAACTATGGGAAAGAGTGTTGCGGTGCTCTGTGCACAAAATCCAGCAGCACTGCAGGGAGAGAAAGGAGGAAAAAATAAAATCCTAGGTCACTCAAAAAATATTTTTACCTATTTTCGAACTTGCTTTATAATTTATGATGTAATTTATCTTTTCTTTCTCTTGGCCTTGATACATTTACTGATTTCAACAATTGGTATGTTGTAGGCATACCATGGTCATTTGGAAAGAAAGGGAGCATGAAATCCCAGACGCCTAAGTAGTGAATGACCCAGCCACCATCGAGGCTTTACGGAACTATGGGCTTCTTAAGTATTTTTGGATCCCAGGAATGAAAGCACATGGTTGACTGTTTGATTCCATCATAAACATGTGGGATCCTGACCAAGATAATTTTGTGGTAGGAGTCCACATTTGACCTATAGATATTGCAGATATTTATTTCTTGATCGACTTATCTATGAGGGGAATCCCTGTGGTTCTATCTAGAGCATGAAGGGGAGAAGGCTCCTTAGATGATATCATTGATCAACATTGCTCATTGGGTACAGAGTCCCAATCAGGCAAGCTAAAGATCAAATATCTAGTGGATCTCCCCTTAAGGACAATAGCATATACCAGTGGCAAGGTGGAAGGTACTAGGGTTTCCCACCTTACCATGAAATCTCACTTGATTTATGCTTCGCAGTGCATGGAGCCCACTATCTTCAACTGGTGTGAAGGAATGTTGGCGTGTCTGAAGAGTCAACTGAACAAATGCAAAAGAGGGACACTGAAGCAGTTTTGTTACGGAGCAGTGGTGGTGTCTTTCATCTTACAGTGGGTACCTCACATGAGGCTTTAGGTGACTATTACCAAACTGGATCCTGAATATTTGAGGATGCTTGCATAGGTGACGGCTATGCCTCTCCTCAAAGGTGGAGGACCTAAAGTCACTTAGGTTTTTGGGTTCTTTTGCTGGTTGAGGAACTAGCTACTCATGGTGAAAGACTATGCCTATGAGGGGGCATATTTCCAAAATGACTGGAGCTAGACTTACTTGAGGAGCAAGTGTGGGATGACCGAGGTAAGAAGACATTATCCACTTATGTTTTTTGAAATTTTATGTTTATTTGATTTTTATGTTTTCTGTAGTACTAAGATAAAAATGGTTTTCATGCAGACATCGGGTCTGTCTGCCTAGTTGGGATGTTGCCTACTGCTAGGCGAGCAGGTACCCGAGATATGATGGTTTACCACTCTGAAGCTGAGGAAGAGCTCAAAGATCTTGACGAGAACTTGTAGCAGCTGACTGTGGGTATCCTCGACATGACCACTGATGAGGTTCCCAGGCATTATTAGTGCCATACCACAGGTGTCTCTGGACAGTTTTCCAGACTACTTCGTAGTGTGGCCCAGGCCATTACGTGCTACCATGAGAACCATGAGGTTTAGTCTGTCTCGACTATAATTTTTTGTATATGTATTACTAAAAGCTTCGAAGCTTAATATTTTTCTTTATGTATATGTATCCTGAACTTTTTATGGTCTCGAACGAACACTAGAGATGATTCTACCCAAATTTTGTATCTCAGTGCTACAACATTTTTATATATATGACAGACTTTTATATTTATAGTTGTGTGTGGAAAAGGTGATGTGTGGAATGATTTATCTACTTATGAATTTACACATGTTTTTATGTTTCTAATGGATTTTTTAAGTATGAGCAATATTATGCCAATCCAAGACATAGTTAGCTAGGGAATCAGCCACATCATTAAATTGTCTTGGAATGTGATGATACATGACCTGCTCAAAAGACATTTCTAACAACCTAACTCTTTGCAAAGTACGAAGAAGCACGAGATTTCTAATGGTGTAGACTCGATTAAGCTATTGAACAACCAATTCAGAATCTAGATAAACCCTAATTTCTCTTACATCAAAATCTAGGACCTCTGTCAATAATCCAACCATGGCTTGGTATTCCACCAGATTATTGGTGGAGGGACCTAAAAGAATACCCCCTAAACTCACCAGCTCACTTGTAGGAGAGTACACTACCCAGGCTTCTAATGGAAGATTAAGTATATATTGATGAGCACCATCGAAAAAACCAATGTAGGAGTTCATCTGTCCATCAGACAAAAGACATGCATAAGTAGGGTTTTAAAAAACACATTTCAAATCACACAAAAGACACACATTTCAAAGCTTGAGACACACAACAAAATATAAACAATATGTACAAAGATCCTTATGCTAGATGACCTAGGCATAGTATATTTTAAGGTAGAGCCCATTTTGAGGTTCTACCAAAGGTATTCCATCATAATCAACCAATTCATATGCTCCCTTTTGTAAGACACGACTGAAAATATAGGGCCCATGCTACATAGACTTGAATTTACCTGCCCCAGCTTATCATGCTTCTGGTCATAGGTCAAGACCAGATCTCCTTCATTGAAGGAATGGGGTTGGACAGTCCTATCATATTGGATTTTCATTCTCTGTTTATGCGCCTCATTGGCTAAGGTAGCATCCCATCGAGTTTCATCAAGTTTGTTTAGATACAGGAATCTTTCTTTGTCTATAGTGATATTGGGTAATAGTTCCACAACAAGTTTTAAAGAAGGTATCTCAATTTCTATCACGAGGGTAGCTTCCAGTCCATATACTAGTTGAAAAGGTGTTAAACCAGTGGAATTTTTTACAGTATTCCTATAGGCCCAGAGTGCAGAAAAAAACTATAAATGCCAGTTTGACTTGCCTTTCCCTACCATCTACTGAAGCTTTTTTTTAATACTTTATTTATAGCCTCAACCTAGCTATTGGCCTGAGGATATTATGGTGTAGATTTATCGCGATGAAACCCTAATTTTACACTAAGCTCTACCATCATCTTGTTTTGGAAATGTGACCCATGATTGATCACAATGGCCCTAGGAATCCAGAATCTAGTAATGATATGATTGAATAAGAATAGTGCAGAAGTCTTGCCATCTTCGGCATATGTGGGCATTACCTTATCCCATTTTGTGAAATAGTCCATAGCCACAATAATGTACCCATGCCCCTCGGCTGAGGTAGATCTATAGCGCACGAAGTCTATGCCCCATTTTGTAAAGGGGTCAACTGCTATAATGGGATGAAGCAGAGCTGGATGTGTGTGTTTATTAGGAGTAAACATTTGACATGGTGAGCATTTCTTGACTGTTTCAATACAATGTTTGAAAATAGAAGGCCATAAATACCTGACACACAATATTTTTTGGGCAGTAGCCAACCTAGAGAGATGACCGCCACAAGCTACAGCATGGCAGTCATTCAGAATGACCTCAACCTCTTCATGTGTAAGGCAATGTCGTAAGATAGAGTCAATACCAAGGTGAGATAGGGTATCATTCGGGATAAAATAGCATTTATCCTGGTGGAAATGCGATGAAATTTGTCTTGAGAGGTAGTAGACTAGTATCGTAAGGTCTAGAGATACAAAATGATATCTCCATACCATGGATTAGTCATGCTAATGAGAAACAATGATTCATCTGGCAATGAATCAAAGGGCTCTGTAGTCTCAGTAGTACGAGTAAGGTCACATATAAGATCTACAAATATGAGGGACTTCTTAGAAGTACTTTTGGTAAATTATAGCTCAAACTCTTGGAGAATCATGATCCAACATGAGTATTTTCCCCCAAGCACTTGACATGTAAGAACGTAGTGCATGGGGTTGGAATCTGCGTAAACAGTGGCGGTGCAAAGCAAAATATAATGATGGAACTTCTGGACTGTGATGACCGTGGCCAGAGCAAGTTTCTCCACATGTGAATATTGAGTTTCAGAGTCGAGAAGGCTCTTACTAGCGTAATAAATCACATGTTCTTGGTCATGTTCATCTATTTGGACAAGGACCATGCTATAGTAGACAAGGATGCAACCACATACAAGGAATAGTCCTTAGCATAATTTGGTGGTTGTAGCACTGGTGCATGGGTAAGTGCATGTTTAATATTATCAAACGTGCATTACGCGAAATCATCCCAGACAAAAGGGGTATATTTGTTGAGCAACCTCATGAAACCATGTGTCCTTTTTGCATAATTGCTGACGAAACGATGTATAATTTTTTCCTTCCCTTGCAAAATTTGGAGTTCAGTTACATTCATGGGACCAGTTAGGGCTAAGATAGCTTCAATTTTCAAGGGATCTATGCAAATGCCATATTTGGAAACAATAAAACCAAAAAGTTGGCCAGCTTCTACGCAAAAAACACATTTATGGGGATTTAGACGAATATTAAAATGACAACATCAAAGAAACATAGCTCTCAAATGATCAACATGAATATCCCACTACTTGGAATGAGCAGGTAGGTCATCAAGATAGGGTTCCACAACATGTTTAATGTCATGAAAAGCATATGACATCGCACGTTGGAATGTCATGCTAGCTTTCTTTAAACCAAAAGGTGGTTTACGATAAGAAAACTTTCCCCAAGGGAAAATGAATTTTGTCTTGTGTTAATCTAATGGGAGAATATCAATCTGATTATAGCTTTTGGCACAGTTATCGATTATTTGATCAATAAAGGGAGTGGGGTAGTTGTATTTTGGACAAGCTCGATTCAAATCCCTAAAATCGATACAAACCCTAATAGTACCTGTTTTTTGTTCATGGGGACTATGTTGGATATCCATTCAGTTAATGGTACAGGGTAAATGAAACCAGACCTAAGAAGTTTTTCAACTTCTTCTTTAATAGCAGCTGCTTTTCTTGGATGCATTGTTAGTTTTTCAACATTAAGCTAGCATTATTAGGATCTTTAACTGAGAGAATAACAAGTACAAAAATCAAACACAAGAGACAATGAACACAGTGTTTTTCCTTGGGGAAACCACAAAGGAGAAAACCCCACAACTTCCTTAGAGATAGAATCAGCACCAAAAATAGTAAAAGCCCCAAAACAGTAAGTGATCTCCCAACAGCAGTAATCTTCTTCTTGTCTAGCCCCAGTGTCTTCTCCTTCCTCAACTATGCGCTACACTTGAGTGTGTATGACTTGTGTGTTAAATAGAGACTCCAGTTCTCTATTTATACTAATCCTGACATGACTAAAACCCTACCAGGGTGGACCTCTACTAGGAGAGTCTAATAACCCTAGTGCCCCAGAACTGCGAGGACTTTAACAATTAGACAATCGGAGGGTTACCCACCATGACTTGACATTACTTGTTTACATTATTGATCCTCCCGATCGAAAAAACAGGGCATGACAACATGACTCAAATACATAATAGATACATCCCGAAATAAACATCGGGTTACAATACATAAGATACATAGATGAATACATTCCGAAGTTACAAATACATCAACACTCCCTCTTAACTAGGAAGGTATTCTTTCGACACAATTTTTAGCACTGGTCTTCTTCTCTGTATCAACTAGATCATCTCGTCATCTACATCTCAAGTCTTCTGAGTCTTCAAGTCATCTTCATCTTTAATTCATATTCATTCTTTGAATCTCGATCATCTCTCGATCTGGATCATCATGGGACATCATCACTGGATCTGGATCATCTCTCGATCTGGATCATCATAGGTCGTCATTACTGGATCTAGATCATCACTTGTGGATCATCATCATTGGATCTCGATCATCACTTGATTTGGATCATCACTCGATCTAGATCATCGCTGGCTATCATCACTGGATCTCGATCATCACTCGATCTGGATCATCACTAGTGTTATCTCATGATTCTTCTCTTCATAGGAAGTTCTACATAGCCAGCCCTTTTTCATGCTAGTTGTAGGCCTAGCCATCATGTAGGTCTTCTCCCAACACTTACATCTGACCTACTCATCAGAAAGGCACGCCTAGCACTCACATCTGATCATATAGAAACCAATCCTATAATCACATTAAAGGCCCAACACTCATATTCACTAGCATTATAGGACATCACATCACTAACATCTTTGAAAAGGCTTTAGCACTTACATCTGACCTAATCATCAGAAAGGCATAGTACTCACATCCATCCAGGCTGGAACACATCCTACTCACAATGATGGAAGATTTTCCCACTTTCATCCAAGCTGGAACACATCCTGCTCACAATGATGAAATATTTCTGCACTTACATTCATCCAGGCGGGAACACATCCTGATCACAATGATGAAAGGGCTATGCACTTACATTCATCCAGGCGGGAACACATCCTGCTCACAGTGATGGAAGGGCTCTACACTTACATCCATCCAGGAAGGAACACATCTTGATCACAATGATGGAAGGGCTTGCACTCACATCTGATCTTGTAGGAACCAATCCTATAGTCATATCAGAATGGCCCCCAGTTCTCCTCGACTGAGCTACCTGGTAACTGACTAGGTGCCTCCATTCTCCTAGAGAATGGTAGTTTCCCTTACATTCGACCTACTCGTCGGAATGTCCAACACTCACATATGACATGGAAGGAACTTAATCCTTTAGCCATGATAGAATGGTTCAGCCCTTACATATGATCAAGTGGGAACACATCCCTCTATCACATTAAAATGGCTACTCAGTCCTATACTGAGTGTTCCTAGTAACTGACCAGGTGCCTCCATTCCTAGAACGGAAATTGCCCTTACATCTGTCCTACTCGATAGAATGGCCAGCACTCATATCCAACATGGAAGGAAGCAATCCTCTCACCATGACATAATGGCTCAGCCATTACATCTGACCATGGAAGGAACCAATCCTCTCACCATGTCAGAATGGCTATGGGACTCATCACTTTCCCTTGGAGGAAATATCAATCTGGAGAACACCAAGCTTCTCCATGAAGTACTCAAACTTCACCCTAGCTAATGGCTTTTTCAATACATCAACTATTTGTTCCTCAATCGCAACATACTAGAGCTTCACTACTCCCCTCTGCACTACATCCTTGATATAGTGATACTTGATCTCGATATTCTTCGACTTGTCATGGAACACTGGATTCTCTGACAACTTCACGCAACTCTGGTTCTCACAATGTATACAAGCATCATCCAACTGGAGATCAAATATATCAGATAGTAGCTTCCATAGCCATACTGCCTCACAACTAGCTAAACAAGCTGTGACATACTCTACTTCAGCTGTACTTAGTGCCACACAGGATTGCTTCCTACTAAACTAAGAGATCACACCTGATCTTATACTAAAGCAACACCCTGAAGTATTCTTCCTGTCGATGGCACTACCTACCCAATCCGAATCAACATAACCTTCTAGGTTAATATTTTGATTCGCATCGTACTTGAGCCCATAATCAACTGTACCCTTCAGGTACCTCAGAATATGCTTTGCAGCAATCAAGTGAACACTTCTTGAATCTGTCAAGAACTGGCTCAAGGTGTTCACAACAAAGCAAATTTCTAGTCTCGTGTTTTTCAGGTACATCAATGACCCAATCATCTGATGATACATTGTAGCATCAACCAACTCTGATGAAGCATCACTCAATAGCTTCAGGTTTGATGCCATAGGTGTGGTCATAGCCTTGCAGTCCATCATCCCAAACCTCTTCAGGATCTCTACTGCATACTTCCCTTGTCCAAGGAAGATTCCATCTGTACTCTGCCACACCTTCATACCTAGAAAGTAATGCATCATCCCCAAGTCCTTCATTTTGAACTCAGTAGCAAGATTTCTCTTCGTATCGAAAATCAACTCATCCATACCTGCCACAAATAGATCATCTACATATAGTAGTAGCATCACTGGGTTTCCATCCTCAACCTTATAGTAAAGGTTGGAATCTACTTTACTCTTGGTAAAGCCCAAACTGGATAGAAAGCTATCAATTCTGCCGTACCAGGTCCTAGGTGCATGTTTCAAACTGTACAAGGCTTTCTTCAATCTGCATACATGAGAGTCTCTGTTATGTGTCTCAAAACCGAGTGGTTGTTCTACATACACTTCCTTTTCCACTACACCATTCAAGAAAGAAGTCTTGACATCCATTTGGTGTATCTTCCATTTCATCACTGTAGCAAGAGAAAGTACTGATCTGATGGAAGTGTATCTGGCTACAGGTGCAAAGGTTTCTTCATAGTCTATTTCTTCTTTCTGAGAGAAACCTCGAGCTACAAATCTTGCTTTATACTTTTCAATGCTACCGTCTGCAGCATGCTTGATCTTGTAGATCCATTTGTAAGTTACAACTGACTTCCCTTCTGGTCTTGGGACAACATCCCAAACATCATTCTTCATGATCGATTGATATTCTTCGATCATAGCATCCTTCCATTCTTTCTGTTCTGCTACTTCTTCATAACTGGAAGGTTCTTTATCAATGAAATCACATAGTAAAGCTACATACCCGGAGCAGGATCTGGTTCTCTTTCTTTCTCTGTGATTCTCTTTTGGAGCCCCATATATTTCCGCACCTTGGATAAGTTCACATACCCAAGCAGGTTTCCTCTTATGAGGATTCTTCTCTAGAGGTGGATCTACAGGTCTTTGTGGTTCCTCGAAATCTCTATCTTCTTCTTAATCTTCTTCATTCATGGTTGTGTCATAATTCTGGGTACTTCTGCTTCTACTTCCTCAGGTTCTTTAGTAAGTCTCTTTCTAGATTTGTTGTAGGCTGTGTCTTCATCAAATGTCACATCCCTACTAATGTCGATCTTCTTGTATCCTGGGAAATAGATTCTATAAGCCTTCGAGCTTTCAGAGTATCCCACAAATATGCCCTTCTTTCCTAAAGGATCTAATTTTGTTCTCTTCTCTTTTGGAATGTGTATGTACATAGGACAGCTGAATATTCTGTGATGGCTGACTTCTAGTTTCTTTCCAAAAAAGACTTCTTCAGGAGTCTTATTCTCGAGTAATCTACATGGAGTACGGTTCAGTACATACACCGTTGTTCTAGCAGCTTCAGCCTAAAGATGCATAGGAAGATCTTGATCATGAAGCATTGCTCTTGCAGCTTCCATGATGGTTCTATTCTTCCATTCTGTAATCCCATTCTATTGTGGATTATAAGGAGTGGACAACTCCCTCTTAATCCCTGATTCTTTGCATAGATCTTTGAATTCATTCGAAGTGAATTCTCCACCATTATCTGATTGAATGGTTTTGATCTTCTTTTCAGTATGGTTCTCGATCAAGGCTTTGAATTCTTTAAACTTACTGAATACTTCATATTTGTTCTTCATGAAGTAAACCCATGCCTTTCTAGAAAAATCATCAATAAAAGAAACATAGTATGCATACCCGCTTAGTGATTTTGATGACATAGGAACGCATACATCGTAGTGGATGATTTCTAGTATGCCTTTGGATTTACTTTTGCTGGTGGGAAATGTCTTCTTTGCATTCTTCCCTTTCGCACATCCTTTGCAAACTCCATCATGTTTTTCTTTGAATTTTGGAAGACCTTCAACAGCTTTGCTTGCAATAGGTAGTGCTCTGTAATTCAAATGTGCAAGCCTTCTATGCCAAAGCTCATTTGGCTCTACTGTGTCATGGACCAAGGCTTGTTTTGGATGGCCCTTCAATTTGTACAATCCTCATTCTTGTTCTCCAATCACCACTACATCATTGATAGTCTTTCCTCTTGGCCACATGATGACTTGACCATCTATGAATGCAACCCTAATTCTTTTTGCATCCAATGTTGATATGGAGAGAAGGTTCTTCTTGAGTCCTGGAACAAACAATACTTCTTTCATTGTTAGAGAATTACCAGATTCTAGTTTATATGAATATTCCCCACTAACTTTTATTGGATATTGGTAGTCATCTTCTAGCTTCACCTTGTGAGGTGATTCATGTTCTGATAGTCTTACAAAGGATTCCTTGAATCTAGTCATATGTTTGGAAGCCCCACTATCTATAAGCCAATCATCACTACCATGAGTAATGTTACCTGTGAGAGTAGAGATCATAACATATTCATCCTCACTTGAAGAATCTTCACTTTCATATTTGGATCTCTTCTTGGATGGTTCATCATCCTCTGCAACATGAGCATGATGTCTTCTTTTGTTGCCCTTCTTCTTATGAGAGTGGTTCTTGTTCTTAGGACAGTATTTTGCAAAGTGTCCTATCTTATCACATGTATAACATCTTAATTTAGATGGGTCCTTTCTATTGTTATCTCTATGATGAGAATTCTTACCTTTTAAGTGATGAGTTTTTCTTCTGCCTCTCTTGGAGTGAACTGTGAGATCTTGATCTTCACTTCCCATCTTCTCTTCTCGAGCTGCTATCTGAGCTTCTTCTTGAGAACATTCTCCCCGTAGTCTTCTGAATTTGACTAACTTCTTTCTAGCACATATTCTTTGGATGAAAGAATCTCATGACCTAGGAAGGCCATTCAAAGTAGTCATCACAATCTCTGCATTCTCCACTTCTTCATCTACTGCTTCTAATTGTCCCTTGATTTGAGAAACCCTTGTGAAGTAAGACTAGATGTTCTTTGCATTCTGAATCTTCACATTCTTTAGTTGATTCCTCAGAGTCATCTTCTAGTTTATGTTCTTCCATTCAAACAATTTGGTTAGGGCATCAAACATAGCTTTAGGTGTCTTGAGAGAGGAAACCTGTGGGATAAGGTGATCCTTGATAGAATCAGCAATGATCCTCTTTTCCATAACCATCTTCTTCTTATGTAAGGCCTTTTCCTCATCTCCCTATGGAACTGGAACCTCCTCATGAATGTAGGAGTCTAATTCATTCTCTTCCAGGATCAGGGACATCCTATACTTCCAGGCTCGGAAGTTATCAGCTCCCTCAATATTTCCATCAAGCCTGGTATGATGAGACATCTTTAAAATGAGAATCTCAAATGGAAATACAAGATATCTTAGATTTTACCACGTCAAAATGTCATATCTGAGATTTGAGCTGAAATCCTGCAGAGCTGGTTCAGGAAAAAATTAGGATTTTTCTTTTCTTGATTTCTGTCAACCCAAATGCCTTGAAATTTGTCCCTAACTTTGATTTTGGGGAGGATATCAATCCAAGACTAGGTTCACTGAACAATTCTTCTTCTGTGAAAATCCCTAATTTCCGGCAGCAGTGACAGGTCCAAAACTGAAAAACCTCAAAATTGGATTCTGCTTCGATAGAAGATGCGCCCTAAGGAGGAGAGTTATTCCACCTTAATTTTGCTGAAAATTTGTGGAGGAAGATCCAAAAACTAGGAAGCCCTAGTTCCTACAGCTACACAATTTCTTCTTCTTAGGTTAGCTCTGATACCATGTTAGTTTTTCAACATTAAGCTAGCATTATTAGGATCTTTAACTGAGAGAATAACAAGTACAGCAATCGAACACAAGAGACAATGAACAGAGTGTTTTTCCTCAGGGAAAACATAAAGGAGAAAACCCCACAACTTCCTCAGAGATAGAATCAGCACCAAAAATAGTAAAATCCCCAAAACAGTAAGTGATCTCCCAATAGCAGTAATATTCTTCTTGTCTAGCCCTATTGTCTTCTCCTTCCTCAACTATGCGCTACACTTGAGTGTGTATGAATTTTGTGTTAAATAGAGACTCTAGTTCTCTATTTATACTAATCTCGACATGACTAAAACCCTACTAGGGCTGACCTCAACTAGGAGATTCTAATAACCCTAGTGCCCCAGAATTGCAGGGACTTTAATAGTTAGACAATTGGAGGGTTACCCACCATGACTTGACATGACTTGTTTACATTATTGATCCTCTCGATCAGAACATTGGGGCATGAAAACATGACTCAAATACATAATAGATACATCCCGGAATAAACATCAGGTTACAATACATAAGATACATAGATGAATACATTCTGAAGTTACAAATACATCAACATGCACCTGTCATAGTTTCTGATGGACAAACTTGGCATCAGGGTAACTTTTGATTACATAAACAACAATAGAGGGATCAATCCCTAGCATTTATTCATATGTCCATGCGAAGACATCTCTAAATTCCTTAAAAAGTTTCATGTATGTTTTAACCTCTTCAGGTGAAGAGTTCTATCCGATGAAAATGTTTTCTAGAACACCAGGTTTCACTGATATGTCCACAAGCATAGTTTTTGTAATGTTGCATAAGTTTCCCTCAAAATTGACACTACAAGTGAGGATCAAAGACTAAGGGTTGGGGACTTTATCAGACGAAACCGTAGAGGTGAAGTGGGCTTCTACCATATGGTAAGGAGGGAGGAAAGAAGATATGTGGTGATAATCTTCCCAAGGCATCGTGTCTAACGACATAACTTCCATAATAGATTCATCTGTAGGAAGTGTGTGTGAAATATAATCTAGATATGGAGAGGGGTTTTCGAGCAAATATGGCATGTGATAGTAGTTTGAGGCCACCAATAAGTGGTCATTGGTGGGGGAATCACTGGTAGCTTGGATTGCATTGTAAATTTCCTCAAAAGGGGAAAAGGATGTGGATTCATCATCAATTTATTTTCCTTTGGCTGTATGAGAGCTAGAAATCATGTTAATAGATGTGGTTTGTGAAGCAGGAGGAGGATCAAATGAGGGAAAAACTCCCATTAGTAAGGAATCTTTGATAAAACCTAATCCAATGTCCTTATACTGTGGAGTATTCAGGAGTGGAATGTTGTTTGCATCATTTGTAATGGCACTAGGTGTGATCAAATCTAACTGATCAACAAAAACAATCTTTCCTTTGGATGGAAACTGGACGATCCAAAAAACGGTCGATGCTACAACTTACATAGCATAAAACCGGTTATGACCTAGGAGTAAGTTATAATCCAACGGAGCGTCAATGACTTCGATATGAATGGAGACTGACATGCCCCACAGTTCAACATGGATGGCAGGTAGTAATCCATAGGGTTGAAATCTATGACCATCAAAATCCTTAAGAGTGGTAGGTGAATGGTTGGTTTCCAGAGATCTAATGGCTATCCAGGAAGATAGAGACATAACTGATGTAGAGGAACCCTCGTCCAAAATGGTATGACGGATATTCTTTCTAGCAATCTTGGTAGCGATATGGAAAGCTAACTGATGGGAGAGTCTTGTCTTGAAATCATCCAGTTTGAAAGCGATGATATTACCTTTCTCAAGATCCATAGCTCTAAGGGAAGTAAGAAAACTTTTCCATTGAGTTGGGCAGGTTTGGAGTACCTATAAAGCTGACATAGCACAGAGTGCCTGAACCAAATATTCAACAATATTATAATATTGGGCAACACAAGCATTAGGATTGATGATGGAATTATGTAGAGTGCCTTTTGGTGGAAAGAAAATTGATTTTGGTATAGTTTTTTTTATATGAAGATCATTATTAGGAGGAGATGTGGAAGTTGAGGGTTTTTCAGATGGAACATCATCAGGCTCCTTTTCTGGAGGAGGGTCATAACTATGTGCTCTTGTATTCAATTTCACCATTTCACTAGACATCATACGAACTTCATCAGTGGACGAAGAAGTTTCATTCAAGGACTTATGATCAATTAAATGATGTTGGGAAGGGAAAGGATCTTTCAAAATAGTTGGGGTGGGTGAAGCTGCTTTTAAAAATTTACCAACTTCCTCACGATGAGGACATTCTTTTGTAAAATGATCACCTCTATAGATTAAGCAAGCATACCTTACCTTTCTCTTTACTTTTGAATCATTATCTGGATTCTGTGTTTTATTTCCTTCCTGTTGGTTATCAGGTTTTTTAGATTTATTTTTCCTTTTTTTATTTCCTCTTGAAGATTCAGTTGATTAAACCGTGTTTGCTTCAGCGGAAGCAATAGGAGAGGATGCAGTTTTGGTAGATGGTGCTGGTTGATTTGACGAAGTAGCAGCTTGATTTTGTTTCTTGGAAGGTTTAGCCATTTTTTTGTTTGAACTAAACCAAGTATACCATCAGCATGTGGTTCAATTATGGGTCTAGATGGATCTATTGTAGGCTAGGGAGCATGTGCAATCAGGTCATACAAATTACTTGACTGGGATTAAACTAGGTCTAGGTATTGAGCGTGGATAATAGCTTGCTCCTTAGTAACAGCACCTACCATGCCAACATCTCTAGAAATAGGTGGTAGTAAGGACTTTGTAAACTAATTAGAGAGTAACTGATCAGGAATAGGGGCCTTAATTAACCTCTGTCTTCTTCTCCATTCATGAATGTGATCGAAGATATGAGTGGATGTGGTTTGGCGAAGTGAGGTTAAAAGGTCTGTACCTGTTTCATATCGAATTGGAAGTTGAAATTGTATCAAAAAGGTCATTGCTAGGGCATTAAAATCCCCAAAAGAGTGTTGTGGTAACTTGGTGTACCATTTTGAGGCAATACTAGTGAGGGTTCTTTGAAAAAGGAGTAGACAAATTGAACCGTCCATCAAATAATTGGATGAACACCATAAGTGAAATGTCATCACATGGTTTTTTGGATCTTCACCAGGTTTATCGTCAAACTTAGGTATATCGAAAGGAAACTTTACAGGAATCGCAGGCCAAGAGGGGTCATGATGGATTGGGTCATTTATCAACCTGGACAAGTCTGGAAGATCTAAAGTAGCTAGAAATGGTAATTGTTGATTTGGTTGTGCATACTAGTAGTATTGATAGGGAATTGCTGACCAGTAGGACCGTATGCCAATTGATACATGGGTATGGATGATGGCCCCGAAGCTTGTTGAAAATTTTGTTGGTTCCTAGAATTTCCATAGGGAGGTGGGCCTCCAGAGGGAGGGGGTCCTCTAGAAGGTGGTGGCGATGGTGGTGGTGGTGGTGGTCCTCTAGATAGTGGTCCTCCACCTCCAGGAAGTGGTGGTAAGCCTCCTGGAGGTGGTCCTCCAAATGGTCCACCAGGTCCTCTAGGACCTCTAGGAGCTCCAGGTCCTCTGGGTCCTCTAGGTCCTCTAATTCCACGTGGTGGTCCTCTAGGAGGGGGGCCACCATATCTTCCAGTAATATTAGCAAAATATCCTCCATATGACATAGCATTGGACCAATTAGGTTGTCCCCAAGGTACAAAATCATTTTTCGGGTAGGGAATTCCATGATAAATAGCCGCTAGTAGTGGTTGTTGTTAAGCTTGATTAACCATAGGTGGCTGAGTTCCTGGATAAGTATATCCCCAAGAAGCTGGGTTATTGGCAAGTTGCACCCCTAAGGGTTGGCCTAAACTAGATGGGGGGGAGTCACATTGGTATTAGTAGGAGGGATGACTACTGCAGGTTGTGCTACATATGCAACTTGTTTTGAACTAGCAATAATTCCACTAACAGATGACATAACTCGCACCAAGGGTTTTCCCCTGGAATTAGAATGTGCTGACATAACTCGATTTGTGGATTTCCCACCAACCATAACTGGTATGGAAGGCCTAGTAATGGGTTCAGGATGTTAAATTGTAGGATTGTCATTGAGACCTAGATTACTTTGAACGATATCCTTCTGGCCATGGATTGTGAGAATTCTCGTCGTAGGTTGGACAACCTTCAGAAGAAGTTTTTAATTTCAGCTTCAGGCCAAACACAAGCTACCTTTACTTTGCCTCTGATCAGACTTCAAACTAGCAGCATAAGGACGCTTTTTCTAGTATCCCCCACTCTTCTCATGAAGGCTCCATTTATAGGCCTAGAACCCATGGGATGACTTGACAAAAGGATAGAATGAGATCCCTATAGGTGAGGGACGTGAATGCCACCTCTCCCAGGTATATAGGAACTAATTCCATGAAGGATTATGTACAGAATATTCTAGAAACATTTTTTTTTCCTCTTCACTGACCATCGACACTTTTACCTAAACTGGATAGAGAATCAGTCTAGGATTTTTTCCAAAAAAGAGGGAAATCAACGCTCTTTTCTCAATTGAGCCAGGCATCGGCAACGCTCTATGCAAAATTCAAGGGAATGTGGTCCTTTCTAGATCAAGGAGAAAAATGCTCAGGGTGACCTAGACCAAGTTTTATAAGGGGTTAACAAGCAACATGAAACTATTCTTAAGGCTGACAAGTAGTGATATTTTCAGGTTTAATAGTATCATCACCACTTTCCAGTTTTGCAGACTAGTATGGTCGCCAATTTTGTTACATTAAATTTTCAGCTAGTGTTGACAGATGTTTTTTCCCTAGCATGAAATACTCAACACTAGAACAAAACAACTACAAGATATGGAAACCTCTCTTAGGATTATTTAAACCACTTGAATTAACGGATTTTATTACCTTCCACATGATGCAAAGGTTTGATCCTTGAAGTGCTTTATCTATGTGGATAACTTGCAAGAAACACAATGAAACACAAACCGAGATAAGAATAACAAGATAGCTTAAAATCCTATGTAAAAGACCAAGGAATTAAGCAACAAACATAACATGATAATCAAATATACAAATTCTTATGTGAAAGAAACCATATTTGTATTAACAATACAAAGAGGGAGATTTTACAACCAATGCCTTGGTGCTGAGAACTTTTCTCAATGGTGCCTTGCCTCAAATCCTTAAGCTTTCCTACTAATCACCTAAGAGTTTGACTGAATTTGGATATATTTTCGATCCAATAACACATTCTTTCTCCATTTACCCATAAGGGGTAAGCTAGTATATAAATGCATGAGAGAATAGGATAAGTTGATAATTCCATGGGAGAGGTGGAGGGGTGATCCTAGGATGACGTATCTCGAGCTCCACATGTCTTGAACCATAGGGATGAGGCTCCACAAAGGAAAGATTCGAGAATCCTCTTGGAACTTCTTTTTTTCCTTCATAAGTAGATCATCGTGCCTTGTTTAAGGATAAAAGGTGTTACCAAGTGGGAACCACACCTTGTACATTGGCAGCAAGAGGGGACACTACTTTCCGTAGATAGCAAAAAGGCATTGCTGAGATGGATACCGCATCTTGTTCATACGTAAAGTACGATGGTGGACAAAACTATAAAAAATTTCCTCCTTGCTCATTTCCAACTTCAACCCTTGAGGAATTCAAGGAAAATACTGATATTTTTGTCCCACAACATGATGTTGATGAGAATTAGGTATTAAAATTTTTCAACATCCAAAACCCTAATCCATTAACCAAAATTAGAAATAGACCCCAATTCCTTAACCAGTATTAAATTACACATCGTTAGACACAATCTTACAAACAACAAACCCCATACACACATGCAAATAATATAACACATACCCAACATTCTCCTACTCTTCTTTTTTCTTTGCATAAAAATTGGAAATTTACTAATTGGTTCATATGTTAAAAGCATTAATGCTCATATATCCTCTACACCAAGAGAACTTCTCAACACTGACATACTTCCTCATTGATTGTGCAACAATCTTTAAGGTGTCAACCTTTTCCAACAACGCCTTCTTTTCTTCAACCATATCTCTCACAAAGTGGTATTGCACATGAATATTCCTTGTCTTAGCATCATAAGCATGATTCTTTTCCAAGAATATTGCACTTTGGCTTTCACAATATAACCTTATATATTTTTGTACAAACCCAATACCTAAACAGAATCTATGCAACCATACAACTCCTTTACTTGCATGGGTGGTTGTCATGTATTTAGATTCTTTACTTAAGAGTGAAACTACAATTTATATCATTCTCATTAAATTGATAACTCCAAATATATTAAACACATTCCCACTTGTAGATATTCTATGATCAAGATATCCAACCCAGTCTACATCAAGAAATCCATGCACATATATTACTCTATCTAGTCTAGGTCTTCCTTGGTAGCATATTACATATATGTGGTGCCACGCAAATATATAAATAACCTCTTTACAACTATCTAATGCTCCTTTTTTATTTTCGCATATATCTACTAAAAAATATCACTATAGTATCAATGTCTGGTATGGTACAAACCATTGCATATATCAAACTACTAACCACTAGCATATGGAATTCATGACATATATGCTTCCTCTTCCTATATCTTGGGACACTGATACATAGATAAATTTACACCTATAGCGATAGGGACCTTGACCAACTGACTTTCTCACATCCTAATATTTTTGTAGTATCGTCTCAACATGGTTTCCTCGATTCAACAAGATTTTCCTATTTGCACAATCTCTTTTAATATGCATCCCTAGTATGAGGTTTGCAACGCCAAGATCCTTCATGTCAAATTTGGAGGGTAGATGTGATTCACCTCCTTTATGACATATTTGTTATTTCCAACCAACAACATGTCATCACCATATATTAGCATATTAATGAAGTGATCACCAACCTATTTAGAATATACATAGTGATCATCTTTGCCTCTCAAAGATCTGAATCCAAGGATGTACGTGTCAATTTTTTGGTAGCACATCCTGTCAGATTTCTTTAGATCATAAAGGGACTTCTTTATCTTACAAAAAAACTTTTTTCTTCCCTCTTCTATAAACCCTTCTATTTTTTTCATGTAATTTTGTTCTTCAATATCTCGAGGTAAGAATAATGTATTCACATCCATTTGCTCCAGTTCAATATCAAAAGTAGAACCAGTAGAAAGAAAGAACCTAATAGAAGTTAATTTAGTGTTGGAGGAGCTAGTCGGTAAGCTGACTAAGTCGATTAGCCGACTAATTAGATATTAGGTCTGCCACATAAGGTCATGTCGGTTGACCGAACTAATAGGTAGTTATATGTAACTATTTGTAAGTCATATATATTAGGATGTTGAGCCAGATGAGAACTTGGTTCAGTTCTGTGTTTGTATGGACCCTTTTAATATAAAATAATCTGTTATTCCACATCTATGTTCTTGTCTCTTGTCTCTGATATGTCTATATGCTTTTAATGTGTATTATTGGCAACCCTCTATGATCCGTGAGATTACAACATTGGTTCTGATGTCGATAGTACATATTTGAGATGAATACAAGCAAATGATATCAGAATAGGAGATTAAGGACTTGTGGGAGCGTAAGATAGAAAATCACTTGCAAAATTATGCATGGAGAAACATATTAACAACTGCTCAAGTGAAGGAAATATTATTTACAAAAACCCATGAGAAGTTTGTAGAATCGGTACCCCAAATTTTGAAAAAACTTCTAGATGAAAAATCCAGAAGCGAATAAAGACCAACAACTATTAGAGAAACTGATTCGAGGGGGGAGAACAAACCTGTCGGATTGGTTTGAAAGATCACCGACGAATTCTGTGAGGAGAAAGCTATAGAAGAAAGAACTTTGGTAGAAACCATTCAAAATAAATTCTATACGGACCTTACCGAGCAGTTCATGTTCTCCTTACCAACCTTGTTGTTCAAATTCCTGATAGAAAAAGGAGTGGGTCATATCGTCAAAACTCATCCATTATTATGCAAACTGCCACAAAATTCTAATTGGGCAGAGAAACAAAGGAAGTGGGAGAAATTCATTGCTGAAAGGGAGTTGGAATATTTCCTAAGCAAGTAAATAGAACTATCCGAGATTTCTAAAGCATCAGGTAGGCCATGGGGGGTTAGCTAGTCATATGTCTGGGTAAAGTGAATAGGATTCTAGTTGACTAAAAAGAGATACCATCACCAGCGATGAAAAGTCAACCTAAAAAGGAAATCGAATGGATAGTGACACATAAAGGCACGATGGATTTACAGAAAATAGAGAGAGATAAGAGGCTAAAAAGAAGGGGAGAAAGAATAGAAAGAGCTATAGCACTACAGAGAGGAATGAGTACTAGGGTGACAAACCAAGAAATAAATCCGCCAGAGTTGGGTCATGACCGACAGGAAGAAGGCGTGGATGAAGAGGCATCACCCATGGAAGAAGACTTGTGTATAGAGTAGCGAGAAGCTCTCCAAATAGAAGTTCCCTAAGAGGTAATACCTCTATCTCCAATGAATCTGAGTACCAGGATGTAATCCATTATCAAAGAATATTTAAGACTAAGAGCTGGTGATTTTGGTACATGTAGCCGACTAGACAACAAAGTAAATGATGATAATAATTTAGTGATCCGTCGAATAGAGGAAGGAAACTGGGTCACACTTCAGGTGTACCATTCCAACCAAAGTATCCACTTACTTTACCCGACACATGAAGGAGCACCCCCCCCTTTAAAATGCAGCTTTGGAGAATATAGAATAGTCAGACCTACAGAAAAATAATTGAAGTTGGACATCGATGAGAGAAGTCGACCTGAGTTGGAGAAGAAATGACAAACAAAACAACCGATGGAAAAAAGAGTTCAATTGACAACATATCTGCACAAAGAAATAAGCAAAACATCCCACTACCCCCACCACCACCCCCACCACCACCACCTCCTGAAGAAGATAGCAAGAGTGATTCCAACATGGGTCACGAATCAGTGCATATCCCTCTATATGAGGGCGACAAATATTCTAGATGACATTCATTTATCTGTGAGTCGACATGGGAGGTAAATCAGGTCACAGATGAGGATAGCCAGATGGCGCAGTTCACTGGTGCCTTGAGGAAAAGAGCACTAACATGGTACATGACCTTTATAGATAGAACCCCTCAAGCATCCAAAGCAGAAATTAAAGTGCAATGTTTGTCATTCTTTAAAACTCTAGATGCAAAACATCTGGCAGCTAAAAAATTGAAAACAACATCACAAAAGCTAGCAGAATCTTTTTGAGACTACGACAAACACTGGAAAGACCTCCTTGGCTAACCGGATTATGTAATTGATGAGAAACTATTAATTCAGTGGTTTCTTGTAGGTCTATCATAGAAAATTCGGTGACACATAAGCCTGGAGACGTTCAAAACATACGAAGATGCGCTTACTAAAACTCTACAAGTGGAGATGGATGAAGATTTCCCAGCATATCCCACAAATACTAGACTAGAAGAATAGATTGAAATCATTAAAAGAGATAAACCTTAAGAATTAGGATATCTGGTGCACAAAATGCTCAATGACCAGACATTCAAAAGATAACTGTCGTTAAGACATCAGCCGACAGGACATTGGATTTGTGTAGACAAAGTGTTTTTGTGACATCTGCCAAGAACATGGAGAACACACAACAAAAGATTTATCATATAACATGAAAAATGGTAAAGCATCTTGGTTTTCTATCTGTGAAGTGAAAATTCACACCACAGATGACTGCCACCTAAACTTAAAAAATCAGCAAAACTACCAAGCAGTATACCAGACAAATGCAGTCGTGCAAAACAACGATAACAATCAGCAAAACAATGCTAAAAACAAACAAAATAATCAAAGGTACAAAGGTCGTTGATATGAGCGCCAGTTCAACAACTGACGTGGAGGATATGGAGGTTGAGGTCGATTATCTGGGAATCACGACAACCGACCACGTCGGCCCATCCAATGTTTCGTGTGCTACAAAGAAGGTCACCGATATGGAGACTGCCCATACAAGGATAGAACTGATTTATAATTGTGTACCAGCTGTGGAGTAGGGCATCACTCATTAGAGGATTTCCCTACTATGCTTGATAAAATAAATAAAAAGAAAAATGTTAATGTCTTGTCGTGTGTTCAAAAAACATGATATAATCAATACAAAGAATCTGCATATAGTAAGCCGACAAGGAACAAAAATTGGGAGTGATAATCCATGAATAAGAAAAATAAAAGAAAATAATGATTATCCTAACCCAGCTAAACAAAAACAACTGTATAAAGACGCAGCGAATATATTTAAAGAATTTGCTCGACAAGAAGAAGTTGATGATAATCGACAAAGCACAGTTAAAGCACTAATACGTTTAGTATGAGATGATAAAGCGGTGTCTCAATTCATTGACTTATTATATAAAATAAATCACAACAATAATACATAAAAACAAACAAAAAATATCTGCAGTCTAAACTAGAAGGACAAAAGTGATTCCAACCCACTTGTCGACCTAGAAATTGAAGGATACCATGTCTGACAAGTTGTGCTCGGCTTCAGGTCACAAGTAAACATTATGACTCACGACACTTGGGAACAATTGGGTAGACCTCGACTATATGAGTCAGGAATATACCTGAAATTAGATGAACAAGGTCTAATTGAACCTATCGGAGTTTGGAGAAATGTTGACACGACCATAAAAGGAATATCAACGAAAGTTGACTTTGAAATTATTGACCCTAAATAAGGATCTAGTTCCTTTCCAGCATTAGTAGGTCGACCTTGGGGAAGAAAAATGAAAGCATCGATATCCTTAGACAAGGAAAGGATAAAACTAAAAGGAGATGAACAAAAATTCATAGTACCTATCCATCCATCCCAAAGAGAACCTTGGATAGAACCTATTGATGAAGAAGTTGACATCCGACAATTATATCAGATACAAAACAATGAAGACTACACAGAACCCAATGTCTGTGGTGAACTTCACTTAGAGAATCAAGGTTTAGTAGGATACAATTCAAATGCATAATTATATGATTGAGAAGTTGAGAACTACGAAACACAAGCAAGAGGTTGCTGCACCATTCAAAAAGTACAGAAGAAGCCAATCCAACAGTGCTTCTTGGTGTCCATCATCCCAAAAATATTTGAAAAGAAAACCAAGGAATATCCTACCCTAAAACCAACAAATGTAAATATCACACAAATCCCAAGGTAGAAAGAAAGATAATCACCAGTTATGCATATAGAACAAGTATTTAGAAACATTGGTGAACATGTCCAACTACAAAGCTTAGTGGAAACCTTCACATGACAAGCTGCTAGATGGTGGGATACCCATCAATCAAGATTGCAGACATGGACAATAGCTTCCACCTACTTTATATAAATATTCAGAGGAAAAAAGTTAACCAATCAAGCCCAAATACCTATGTTCATCCAAGGGCAGGATCCAAAATACCACATAAGAACATCTGAAAAAGAATGGAAAATACTTGGGTATAAGGATGAACGTACATGTCCACACCTATTTCCATCGACGCTATCTGACTTACCAAACAAATGGTACAAAATGGAAGAAGCTTGGGGTGAAACATTCCTATGGCATGAACTAAGAGAGAATTTTACCAAAGATTTCATCTTTATACCACAAGATGAAAAGTTAGTCAAAAATGCAAAATAAATCAAGGCATTTATAGAACCGGTCGAGAACAAAACCCTACAACATGACCGACCGACAATAAATTTCAATAACATACAAACTAAGACAACACCACAATTGACAAGACTGCAAATGGAAAATGAATATCCAAAAAGGAAAATCTTTCGATGGAAATCATACCATTCAGAAACAACAAAACCAATTCGCACAGTACTCAAAATCGAGACAGTTGAAGACACCAACCGAATGACTGCAGCAGACTTTCCTACCATATTTTCACAATTTAAAGAAGGGAACCAACCAATCAATGAAGCCAAAGCACCATAATGGTTATATGCTAAAGTAAAAACTAAAGAATTTGACATATCAAATGATGATCAACCAAAAATGGCAAAAATTGGACTACTGGAGTGAAGAACAAACAACAGAAATAGTAAACTTACTAAAAGAGTTCTAGGATGTATTCATTAGAGACTACAAAGATCTCAAAGGTCTAGTCCATGAAATGGGTGAAATGAAGATCGACATTAAACCTGATATTCGACTTGTAAATAAAAGACCATATAAATTAGCTCATAAGTACAAAGAGATAGTCAAGAAAGAGATTGATAATATGCTTGTAGCAGGAATTATCTACCCTATTGACCAATCAGAATGGGAAATTCCAATGGTTGTTCAACCAAAGAACCACGATCCAACCAAGCTAAGGATCTGTGTTGACTTCAGAGACCTAAATAAAGTTACATTAACAGACCCATTTCCAACACCTTATGCAGATGAAATCTTAAATGAGGTCACAGGACATGAATGCTACTCGTTTACAAATGGATTCTCAGGTTATAACCAAGTACTGATAGCCAAAGAAGATCAGAAAAAGACAACATTCGTATGTGAATTTGGCTCATTTTCTTACAGGGTTATGCCTTTTGGACTAAAAAACACACCTGTAGTATTTTCAAGAATTGTGGTCAAAACATTTCAAGAATATATTTACAAAACAATGGCAGTATATTTTGATGATTGGACAATATACTCTATGTTGAAAGATCACTGCAAATGGCTAAGGTTCATCTTGGAACGATGACGACAAATCCAGCTATCTCTGAACATAAACAAATGCATATTTTTTACCCCTATAGGGATACTATTAGGACACATTCTCTGCAAAGAAGGCATCAAGGTCGACTTTGCAAAAATAAAAATTATCCTTGACTTAAAACCACTGGTGAACCCAAAACAAGTCAGGGTACTACTTGGTCATATAAGATATTACAGGAAATTGATAAGATACTATTCAGATATGACCCATCCACTGGAAGAACTACTAAGAGAAGATCAGGAGTTCGACTGGACAGAGGAATGCAACATCTCATTTGAAACACTAAAAATGAAGCTAGTTGAAGCACCCATTCTAAGATTTCCAAACTGGTCGACCAAATTCCATGTACACATCGACGCATCAGGCCTAGCAATAGGAGCAATCTTAACTCAACCAGGGGGCGAAGGAATGGACTACCCTATAGTTTACAGTAGCAAAAAACTAAATAAAGAAGAAAGAAACTATTCAACATTAGAGAGAGAAGCACTAGGGATGGTTTTTGCACTACAGAAGTATCGACATTACCTACTAGCCAATCCGTTTATCTTTTATACCAACCACCAAGCAATAAAATACCTTGTAAATAAAATCTTACACCATGGGAGAATTTGTCGATGGCTACTTCTATTCTAAGAATTTGAATTTGAAGTTGTTGTCAGACTAGGAAATTTAAATGTCGAACCTGACCACTTATCACAAATCGACACAGGAGAGGAACCGAGAGGAGTTGAAGACGACCTACCAGATGCACATCTATTTCGAATAGAAGAAGTCCCAGCAGAATTAGAGGAAATATCTCAATTCTTAGAATATGGACAAGTACCAGAGAGCATGAGCACGAAGAAGAAACAAATATTAGCCATGAAATATTCACCATATAGCCTCATAAATGGATTCTTATATAAAATGGGCCGTGAATGGGCTTGGACGACATCCTCAGAAGATGTGTAGTAGAACATGAAATAAATAATATTATGTATGAAGCACACTATGGATCAATGGGAGGACATTTTCAAGTAGACACAACTGCCAAGAAAATCCAACAATTAGGGTTATGGTGGCCGACACTTCACAAAGACTGTAAAAATTTTGTAAGCCAATGTGATAGATGTCAATGACTAGGTCGACCTCTGCCTAGTACAAAAATGCCCTTGATATCAGTAAACCCAAGTTTGATATTTGAAATTTGAGCCATCGACTTCATAGGACCATTCCCCATGCCAGCAAAAAGAACAGGTGCAAGGTACATAATAACTGCAGTAGAGTATGTAACCAAGTGGGAAGAAGCAGAACCAATTGACACATGTTCCAGTGAGATAGCTGCTAAATTTATCTATGAAAATATCATTACCAGATTTGGATTTCTGACAACCATAATCAGTGACCAAGGGTCACACTTTATTAATAAAACCATTAAAGCACTAACATATCAATTCCAAATTACGTATTACAGCTTATCACCCTCAGTCCAATGGAGCAATTGAGGCATTCAACAAAACATTAACAAAAGGCCTAAAAAAATATGTAAGACTGACAAAGCTGACTGGGACCAGAATATACCTGTAGTACTATGGGCTTACAGAACAACATACAAGCATTCGATAGACCAAACACCGTTTCGAATAGTCTATGGACAAGAAGTAGTTGTTCCACTAAATTTTAGACAATAAACACCTATTATAGTAGAAATTTTACATGTCGATGTCGAATAGGGAAGGAAGGACCGACTGATGCAATTAAGAAAGCTAGAAGAATGCCAACTGATTGCTCTACAACACTAAGTAATCCAAAAACAACAACAGAAGGCATGGCATGATCGTAATATAATAAAAAAAAAATCCTATCGGTAGGGGACCTTTCCCTACTATAAAACAATCGTGTAAAAGGAAAACCCAAAAAGCTACATACAGAATGGATGGGACCCTACGTTGTTGAAGAGATTCATGCCAATTGATCAGTCCAACTAAAAACATTACAAGGCATAGTATTCCGGAAACTTTTTAATGGTGCCTAACTAAAACGATAGAAAACTTAAAACAAGTTAAAAAAAAAAACCGACCATAACGGTCAGAAAAAAATCTATAAAAATCTAAAAATAACAAAACAGAACCAACACCCATAACTCAGGATGACAGAAAATCAACACTTCGACAGCTGACATCAAACCCATCAACATACCACCATCGACCGTTCACATGATTGAAATCGACCAACGACCCTGAAGGTCACATCATGCCTTCATGACTACGAGCGCCAAAATCAAATCACCATTAACAAAAACTCAAGTGACCATGCTAGACCATCACTTCCACCATTAATACACCCATCAACAGAAATGTCAAACATCCCACCTATAAATACTGGACCAGAAAAGGATCATTTACAGTATTTTGAACAGAGAGATCAATTTAGCAAACAGAAAACTGAGAATCAAGAACCTCTAAGAAAAGTCGAACAAAGAACCGACAAAATGGAACCAAAACAAACCAGAGCTGTAGCAAAGACAAAGGCACTACAATCTGCTAAGACCCCATTAATGAGGAGGTTAAGAAACATAAAGAACGCCAAGGTCCAAGAGACCTCATGGGAGAAAACATGGGCCAAGATTAAGGAATGGGCCTATGTCAACAAGAAACCAACGCAAGCAGCAGAGAAGGTAAACCACAGCTCTATCATGAACTACATGAACACATCATTCATGGAAAGTTTTGGAGGAACAAAAGAAATGGCAGTAAAGTTCATTATTAGCCAGTACCACAACGGGAGATTCTACTTCGACAGGCCAGTCGAGATCTCTAGCGAAGTAATATATAAACTAATTGGTTTATTTAACCAAGGTGACCCAGTACCAGTCGGCATAAAAGAAGGGTTGGTGAAGCGATTAACTGGAACACCATCAGGAAAGAATTCCAAAGGGCTAATGATTAGCCAAATGCAAGCCCGGATGCCACAAATTGTGGCCAAAATCATAGCAACAGGGCTTACACCCACAGGTTGAGGAAGCAACCTGAAACTAGATATGCTAGAGGTAGTATACACAATTGCTGACACATGAAAAGTATACAGATGGGCTCAGTATGTCATCGATATGCTCAAAGGAATCTGTGAGAAATTCCAAGAGTCAGGAAGGATTATAAGGTTCATGTTCCTGATAATATGGATAGTAATGTACTACTTGTGCCCAATCAGGGACAAGCAGTTCCAAGAACCCACAAAATTCCATATGTGGAGTTTCAAACCATTTGCCCAAACTAGAACAATGAAGGAACTGGAAAATGGAAAAGTACTATTGGAAAACTGGTTCCAACAGCGCAAAGTTCAAATGACCAGATGGAGGGTGCCCTAGAACATCTGACGAAGTCTGCCAAAAACTGCACACATACAACTAGAACTTAACCATACTGCGGTTTGGTATATGCAGGGTGCAAAGAAAAAAGAAAATACTCTCAACTACTATCCAATGGTCGAAGAGATCTTCCGTGAACTAGCTCGATAGTCTAGCACAAAACTATCGATACCAGCAAAAGCCAACGAAGTAACCCTAGAAATAGAAGAACCATTAACAGACCAAGAAAAGGAAGAATATTATGAACTTTGAATACACATCAGCATCTTCATGTCGGAGGAAACACCAGTAGAGTACACCAACCAACTTCAAATCACAATCATACCACCGATAGCCCAAAGGGAAGGTACACAGACAGAACAACAGGTAGCCAATCTAGCTGAGAAAAGTGTCATCCCAGCACAACAATAGGAGGAAGGGGAAGAATTGGGAGATATTGAATCCGACAATCTTGAGTACAACATAACCAAAGAAAAAGTTAAGAAGCTAGCAAAAGAAATAACACCAGCAAGAAAGAAAGCCATTGAAACAAAAGGGAAGGGGAAGTGCAAGCAGATCCTTTCAGAATCAGAGGATGAAGAGGAACTATTAGCTATCGTGGTCGACATCATAAAATATGCCGTAGCAAACAAAGTTTTGGTTGAGATGCAGTTCCAAATATTTGTCAAAGCAGGAGCATGGAAAGGTCAGTCGAAAAAGGAAAAAAGTACAAACACCTCAATGGTCGAAAATATTGTCGACTTAGTATCTACACCTCCACCCCCATCTCTAACCTAGGTCACACAGGAATAAATTTCAAAGCTACCCTCCATAAGCCTAGTTGACATATGAAAAAATGCTATGCCGAAAACCTTAAAGGAGAGGTTCAACCAAGACAAATATTTCTAGGCCTACATTGAAAAACCGCCTGAGTTACTTACCTCTGTATAAAAGATCACCACCAAGTGTCCTCTATTCAAAGTTGGTGGATCAAGACAGCTTGTTCCTCCACAACCTGTCCAAATACCATAGAATCCAAGGTCTATGGGAATTTTGAAATCAACATTTTTGAGGAATCTCTATAAGACAGCTCAAGTTGTCGTAAGTCGAACCTCATCCTTTACCCCAACCGACATTGCACCCCCTCCACTAGCCAATGAACCAACAAGAGATGGGGAAGAAGAGAACCTTGAAGAAATCAACCAGGAAATCGACAACATGTTCTCCGACATCTCAGAAGATTCACCACTACAAGTCAAGGACCCAACACCTGAACACATCCCCACCACACCAATCACACCCAACTATTCACCATCACCACCACCAGCTCCCAACCCAGAACCTGCAATCGAACCATGTGCACCTGAACCACCTTTACCTGGACCATGGTGTTGAAATATTGTAACTTCAAAGAATATTCTATATGTATCTTTTGTGGTTCCCGATGGTCCTACCGGGAGAACCACTTGTATTACATTGTACCCCGATGCTCCTAATTGGAAGAACTAATAAGAGTCATGAGATAGTCCCCTCTAATTGTAAAGGTGGGTCATCAGCACCCCAGTGTGGTTACTTGAGCCTACATGTGTAACTCGAGCCTACATGAGTTAACTTGAGCTGACATGACAAATGAGTTAACTTAAGTGAACAGATGAATATAAATAAAGGTGTAGTGCTCCTCATTTGTGACACACACACACACATGGAATAGCGCACTTGTGGAGGAGAGAAGTTGCTGGAGAAGAAGGAGAATCAGGTTTTTGATCTCCTTGTTGGTTTTACCTTTTACCCTTTTTGGGGCATCTATATTGAGGAAGCTTTTGCTGGGTTTTTCCCTTTAGGTTTTTCCCAGGATAAATCTGTGTTGTTCTTGTGATACTGTTTCTTTCAGTGATCCTGTTTTATATGCTTTTATTATGAAAAATGAAATGATATACTAATGTCTTAGTTAAGCATATGAAAAATTTAACATGGTATCAGAGCTAACCTAAATAGGGAAGCTTTCACAAGTTACAGAAGCTATGGCTTCTTATGTTTTGGTTCTCTCTCCACAATCAATCAACAAAAGAAGGCTAGGTTGACTCTCCTTTGAAGGGTGCATCGTTCTATCGAAGCAGAATTTGATTCCGACATTTTCAGTCTTCGGTGCGGGAAATTAGGGATTCTTTTTGAAGAGGATTTTTCTTGTGAGCCTGGCATAGTATTTATCCCCTCATCAAAATCAAAGGTTAGAGATATGGATCAAGATTTTTGGTTGGGTAAATCTCCAGGAAAGTCAAACCCTAGTTTGACCCCGAGCTAGAAAAACCCTAAATACTAAAAATGATACGTTTTGGAACATTCGCTATATTCCGAGATTGGTGAAGGATCAAGAGCTGAAAATTGCAGGGGCCGAAGATAAAATCCTAATGAACAGTGTTTCCAAAATTCATTCTTAGATTCTCTATATTCCAGGAGATATGTTCTTTCCAAGTTAGGGTTCCAGCCTCTTCCAGAATTCATCCCTAAACAGGACACCTAGGAAGAATTGCAATATCTTGGGCTACAGAGGTCCAAATGGAATTCCTAAAAGATGTTCCAGAAAGGGCACAGACTTTAATTTCATTGGTCTAAATATCATACTCAGAATATGAACCAGTGACACGTGGCATTCCATACAATTTCTCTGTTCTAAATAGTCCTGTAACAGGCCACCTTGGGAAAAGGATCATAAATCCCAAATGGTGAAACCAATTCTGATGAAACCTACGGTTTTGGATCAGGGACATGCGAGGTTACCTCAGTACAAAATTTCAGACATAGAGGAGCAGAAATTTTGGAGATATGATAGAAACAGTACCAGGCATTTCTGCTGAAGAAATTGGAAAATTAGGGCTTCCTGTTCCGGGAGCTTCCCTCCACTATTTTCAGAAATGGAGTACAATGGACAGCTCCATTTGAAGAGATATATCTGTCTAGCCAATCAGATCTGAAATATTCCAAGTTTTTGAAATTAGGTTTTCTGTGACAAACCCTAGATCAGCCAGCTCCGGAACCAGGACGGACACCTCAAATCGGTAAGATCTAATGCTTTGCTATGTTCATTTGAGGTTCTCTTTTCAAAGTGATCTATTACATCTGCTTGATGATAAGCTTGGTGAAGTTGACAACTTCCAAGTCTAGAATTATATGATCTCTCTGAAGAAAATGGATTGGACGCCTACATGAGCATAGAGGTTCCAGTTTCATAGGAAGATGAGGCTAGAACCCATTGTCAAGAAGAACTTGGTCAAATCCCAGAAGATCATTGATGATTCAATTACGAATCAACTTGTACTACAAGAGTCTTCCCTAAAGACATCGATGAGGTTTGATTCCTTAACCAAGCTATTTGAAGGGAAGAACATAGATCAGAATATGACCTTAAGAAACCAGCTGAAGAATGTGAAGATCCAGAATGCAGAGACCATGCAGTCATAAGGATCTCTCAAATCAAAGAAAAACTTCAAGCGGGGAAAGAAGAAGTGAAGAATGCAGAAGTGGTGATGGCCACCTTGAATGGCCTCCCAGGATCATAGAATTCATTCATTTAAGAAATGTGTTCTAGAAGGAAGTGATTACTTTCAGCCAACTTTGGGAAGAAGAAGAAGCTCGTCTCTGAAGATCAAGCTCTCATCTTCCAAAGAAGATTCCTCAATTAATGAGGAATATGAAGATCTCAACTCTTGAAGAACTTCTTATCCACCTCAGCATTTGGATAAGAAATGATGATGAAGAAGACGATGAAGTTGAAGACTTAAGAAGGAGTATACCCATGAAACAAATAAAGATAAGTATTCAATTGTCATTTCATGATATTGTTTTGTTATACATTTGATTATATCCAGGTGATGTGTTATGCATGATAGATCGTTTGCATTAATGACTGTATTCTACTAATATGCATGTGATGGGTAAGTAGCTCATGGTGCTATACAACTCTCCATTTCTACTTATCAAACCTCCTTGCTGTCATATTGGATTAGTGTACAATCTCAATAATGTCATGGTGGAGATGGAAGGCATCTAGAAAGTTGAAGCGAGATATGGATGAATGGTGTATTGACTAAACAGTTGCATGATGCATAAGAATTTGTCGTTATACATATGTTTTATGAAATAGTTCTAACCATGCAATTGGTGCATTTGAATTGTAGGAAAGATCATGAACAACCTCCTACAAGAAAAGAAGGATGAGACTTGTTCTGAAGAACAAGTGATGACAATTCAAGATTCACTCCAATAAACATGAATCTGAAGCTCCCAGGGTCAGAGACACCATGATGGAAGAAATATCTTCATAGAATGGTATATCCACCTTGAAGGATGAAGACCACCATGGGCACAAGAGATAACTCAAGATGAAGAAAAGAATGCTATAAAAGAAGCTATGATCAAAGAATAACAGTTGATCATGGGGAATGATGTATACAATATGATGGAAAAAGTGTACAAAGCAAGGTTCGTGATTCTCCCTAGAAAGAATAGACTATGACATGACATACTCTATTGACCAGTATATATCAAGCATAGAACCACCTGTACAGAA
>LPNX010558375.1:260308-284184 GCA_001517045.1 Pseudotsuga menziesii
ATACTGTATATATAGATGATGGTGATTCCGTATTTCTATACTAAATATAGAGATGATGATGATTTCAGTATTTCTATACTGAAGATATAGATGATGATGCTTTTAGTATTCACATACTAGAGATACAGATGGTGATAGATTTGTATTCATATATTGAAGATGTAGATGATGATGGTTTGGATGATGATGTACCGACGAAGCCTTTGCCTCGAGTAGAGTTTGAACACTTTCGAGACAAGCTTGGTGTTGTTTAGAAAGGACTTCCTCAAAAGGGGGAGTAGTGATGTTGCAAAGGGATTGTATCATCCCGGGACATCTGTCCATAATAGATCCGGTGACCTCGGTCATCGAAAACGTGATGGGATTGTATCATCCTTGGGCACCTTCCCTAAAGTGATCCGGAGACCTCGGTCTTCGAGAATGAAGAGGGATTGTATCATCCTGGGACATTTGTCCATAATAGATCCAGTGGCTTTGGTCCTCGAGAATGTGGTAGGATTGCATCATCCTTGGACATAGTCCTAAAGTGATAGGGAGTGATTATCCCGTAATTGTATCCGGTGACTTCGGTCATCGAGAATGTGGTAGGATTGCATCATCCTTGGAATCAAGTCCTAAAGTGATAGGGAGTTATTATACCGTAATTGTATCCAGTGACTTCGGTCGTCGAGAATGTGGTAGGATTGCATCATCCTTGGACTCAAGTCCTAAAGTGATAGGGAGTGATTATCCTATAATTGTATCCGGTGACTTCAGTAGTCGAGAATGTGGTAGGATTGCATCATCCTTGGACTCAAGTCCTAAAGTGATAGGGAGTGATTATCCCATAATTGTATCTGGTGACTTCGGTCGTCGAGAATGTGGTAGGATTGCATCGTCCTTGGACTTAGTCCTAAATTGATAGGGACTGATTCTCCTGTAATCAATCCGGTGACTTCGGTTGTTGAGAATGTGGTGGGATTGTATCATCCCTGGACTTTAAGTCCAAAAATGATCCAAAGACTTTTTGTCTTTGAGTTGTGGATCACAGGTTGTTGCTGATGATGATGATGCCATACTGATCAAAAGATTAGAGTATGATGATGATGATGTACTGATCGAAAGATCAGAGTATGATGATGATGACATGCTGATCGAAAGATCAGAGTATGATGATGATGACGTACTGATCTAAAAGATCAGAGTATGATGATGACGCACTATGATTATGATGACGTACTGATCTAAAAGATCAGAGTATGATGATGACACACTATGATTATGATGTTTTTGATCAAAAGATCAGAGTATGATGATGATGTTTTTGATCGAAAGATAAGAAAGATCGGAGTATGATGATGATGTTTCTATGTTGATGATGTTTCTGATCGAAAGATCAGAGTATGATGATGATGTTTCTGATCGAAAGATTAGAATGTGAAGATGATTATGATCAACTGATCAGAATATGATGATGATGATGTTGCTGCTGATCGAGAGGTCAAAGTACTGAAGATGTTGTTGTTGATCGAAAGGTCAAGGTGCTGAAGATGTTGTTGTTTATCGAAAAGTCAAAATGCTGAAGATGTTGCTGATCGAAAGTTCAAAATGCTGAAGATGTTGTTGCTGATTGAACAGTCAAAGTGCTGAAGATGCTGCTGATCGAAATTTCCAAGTGCTGAAGATGTCGTTGCTAATTGAAAGATCAAAATGTTGAAGATGTTGCTGATCAAAGAATGAAGATGTTGCTGATGATGAAAACTAAAGATTGAAGATGAAGACTACGTGATGTTGAAAAGCTTCCAATGATTTATAGATGTGTTACCCTGCTGATGTTGATGATGTCCCCTACCTCTACTCTTGTTGTTGTTGATGTTGCTGTAGAATACCCTTCTCGTTAAGGGGGAGTGTTGAAATATTGTAACTTCGAAGAATATTCTATATGTATCTTTTGTGGTTCCCGATGGTCCTACCGGGAGAACCACTTGTATTAAATTGTACCCTGATGCTCCTAATCGGAAGAACTAATAAGAGTCATGAGGTAGTCCCCTCTAATTGTAAAGGTGGGTCATCAACACCCCAGTGTGGTTACTTGAGCCTACATGTGTAACTCAAGCCTACATGAGTTAACTTGAGCTGACATGACAAATGAATTAACTTAAGTGAATGGATGAATATAAATAGAGGTGTAGTGCTCCTCATTTGTGACACACACACACACTTGGAATAGCGCACTTGTGGAGGAGAGAAGTTGCTGGAGAAGGAGGAGAATCAGGTTTTTGATCTCCTTTTTGGTTTTACCTTTTTCCCTTTTTGGGGCATCTATATTGAGGAAGCTTTTGCTGGGTTTTTCCCTTTAGGGTTTTCCCAAGATAAATCTGTGTTGTTCTTGTGATACTGTTTCTTTCAGTGATCCTGTTTTATATGATTTTATTATGAAAAATGAAATGATATACTAATGTCTTAGTTAAGCATATGAAAAATTTAACACATGGTACCAGAAACGTATGTATCTGAACCCTCTACACAAAATCCACCAGATACACTCCCAGCTGCAGAACTCCCCCAAGAGACCCAACTGGAAGTTCCACTAACCATTGTAGACCAGCAACCAGACAATCCACTGCCGAAAAATCAACCACCAGAAAGTCTAACCCTTATAGATGCACAAGTATAGTAGCAAGCAAAAAAACATAGGCATAAGAGGAATAGAGACAGAAAGAAGAAGGACCACCAAAAAGAATCACAAGCAGCAATGGTCCACATTAGCCAACTTGGGTCAACCACTGCAGTCAATGCAATAAAGATGGAGGACGGAGAGTTGGGAAAACTCTTGGAAACTCTGGTCATCGAAGCAAAAATAAGAAGCCAGACTAGACACAAGGAGCTCGATGACACTGAGAAGGAACAAGTCAAGTTCTTGGTAAAATGAAGAAACCTAGCACAATCTGTGATACCAAGACCAATGGAGACCGACACTGACAAGCCACTTGAAAAGGCATATCAACTATTTGAAAGCATGGTGTCGGCCCTACATGTACAAATGCAAAACACAGGAGAAGAACAAAAAGAAGAAATAGCTAGACTATTGATGGAGTAGCACACAGCCTTCTCCAAAGCTTACAAAGTGCTTCAAGATCACATGGAAGAGTCTGTCATAATGGAAGAGGTACTACGAGACTGGACTGCTTATTACAGGCAAGTCTTCCAGCAGACTCGATAGACCCGACAATAAATTCAAGCACCGGAGAAGAGAAAGAGCACGAAAGAAGCATTGAGAAGCACTATCAAAGATCAAATCGTGCTCGAAATAGCCAAACTATAGAGGCTCAAGAGACAAGCACACTAGTGGGTACAGTAGGCACTCCCAAGCTTGGACAAATTAGGCACCATCCGCCCGTAGATGAAAAGGCTTCTGGAGATAGCAGAAGAGAAAGACCAGTTTATGGGTCTCGACATGGAAAGGATAGCATACCTTTCCATTCAAGAGAAGATGTCAACGTTATCAAGTATTACAACATTAACCATTAACATCTAGAAAGTAATTCAAAATTGGACAGAATTCCAACATCAATTGGTCGTTACAGCAGAATCAATTTTTGAAGTCTGTATACAGAAATGAAAAACCATCCGACTTCATATCCCATAAAATACAAACAAGAAAAAAACTACTTTAGACAGTCAAATAATTTTTTAGTACCTCCCCTGTTTCTTCGGGAGGAAGAACAATTTTGTTTGTGGGGGAGATGTTGGAGGAGCTAGTTGGTAAGCCGACTAAGTCGATCAGCCAACTAACTAGAGACTACATCGGCCACATAAGGTTGTTTCAGTTGACCAAACTGATAGGTAGTTATATGTAACTATTTGTAAGTCATATATATTAGGCTGTTAAGCTAGCTGAGAACTTGGTTCAGTTCTGTGTTTGTATGGACCCTTTTAATATAAAATAATCTATTATTCCACATATATGTTCTTGTCTCTTGTCTCTGATATGTCTGTATTCTTTTAATGTGTATTATTGGTAACCCTCTATGATCCATGAGATTACAACATTTAGCAACTGGAGAAAATATTTCACCAAAATAAATTTCCTCTACCTGGGAATATCCTTTTTATACTAAGAAGTATTTGTAATTCTTCACTTTACCTCCTTCATTGAACTTCTTCTTAAACAAGCATTTTCTACCAATGACTTTTCTTCGAGCTAGCAACTCAGCTAGATCCCAAGATTAAATTTCTTCCAGGGAATTCATTTCTTCTACCATGACCTTAATCCAGAGGTCACCATCCTCTGAATCAACAACTTCCTTCAAATTTCTAGGATCATCATTAGTAATTAATAAATCAAAACCAAACAAAAAATAAGGATGAAAATACCCTTTTGGTTTCCTTCATTCTTGAGATGATCTCCTAAAAACTAGGGTATGAGGTTCTTCTTCTTTTGATTCAGCTTATTCTAAATCAAACTCTATTTTCTCTTGTTTCTTTTCCATTAGAGTCACTTCCTATCTAGGAACATCTTTGACCTCCATAAAAACAAAATCTTTACTATAAGATGTATTCTTAGTTATAGGCTACCAAAGCTTAAAACCTTTCATGCCATCTTTATAACCGATAAAGATACATTTTCATCTTTATTATCCAACTTACTCCTTTTCTATTTTGGAACATGTAAATAAGCATCACAATCACAAAATCTCAAATGATTAATACAGGGTTTCTTACCAGTTGATACCTCATGTGGAGCTTTGTCAACCAATGCTAATGTGGGTGATCGACTTACCAAGTAAAATGAAGTATACATTGCCTCTTCACAAAATTCGTGTCCTATGTTGGCACTACCGAGCATGCACATCACCTTTTCCATGAACACCTTATTCATTCTTTATGCAACTCCATTGTATTGAGGTGTGTATGTAGTAGTAGTATACCTTGCTATACTACACTTCTTACTTAATTCCTTGAATGCGTTCCTGCATAACTCCCCATTGTTATTTATCTTTCCTCAACACCTTTATTTCCTTATATTCCATATTCTCTACAAGATCCTTAAATTATTTAAACTTAGAAAATACTTTTGAAGGAAAAAATCCATGTGTTCCTTCATGAAATCATTACTACAACATTTGGGTCATTTTTTACATGAAAATTTTTGACATTATGCTGAGTTTTGTCATTTCACATGTCATCGAAATTGAGACAAAAATACTAGTTTTCGTAAGAATTTCCATGTCAATGTTTCGATTTTCCCAACATTCGTCAGAATTGTGATGAAAACTGGGACTTTCGTCGCAATTCTGACAGTATGTGAAATGATGAAATTCATCAAAATGCTGAAACTTTAGTGGTAAAATTACCCAAATGTTGTAGTGAGCTATAAATTAAACATAATACATATATATTCTTAATGATGGAATAGTCACATGTCCAAACACATCAATGTGTATTAACTTTAAACTTCCCTTTCCACTTGTAACACCAAATGCAAATCTTACTCATTTTGTTTTACATATATGCAATGTGCACATAAATCAAAATCTACTGTGTAATCAAACATAAAATCAAACTTACTTTTACCTTGTAATGATTGAAGACCCTTTTCTTTGATATTCCCCAATATTTGATTCCATAACAATGTCTTTCCTCCAAACGAAAATAGACTAGTTCTATCTTATTTATATCCTTCTGGGGGAACAACATAGCTATTACATCCATTGATGATGGTGCTTCCCAATAGTTTGTATAGAGTTCCATTATGAACTCCCCTCATCAATACCATTGATTCTCAAATGATTTCGCATGTGTCTTTTGCAAAAACAGTCTCTATGCTTGCATCAACCATATTTCCAATGGATATCAAGTTTCTCTCTAAATTAGGAATGTGTAGTACTCTAAGGAGAGTTATAATCCTACCATACTTGACCTGCAACTTAAAAATTCTACATATGATGATATTTGTTGTTGAATCATCTCCTAAGAACGCATATCCTCCATTTTACTTTTCATATTCCCAAAATCATTCCCTATGTGGAGTCATATGAAAAGATGCACCCAAGTTAATTAACCATACATCATGATCTGAATGGGTACCTATGGAATCTAAGTACACATCCCCTCCTTCTTTTGAGGAGGTATTAACCTCTGTGGAAGGGGTATCATCATATCTCTTCCCTTTTTCAACATTCTTATATCTACAATCCTTTTTATAGTGTCATTCTTTACCACATTTCGAGCACTTTCTCAAATATTTTCCTAGGGATTTATATCTACCCTTAGATTTAGACATACCCTCAGATCCCTTATTTTTATTTCTCTTGGGGATGAACTCTCACATACAAGGAACCCATGGTATTATTATCCATGGATTTACTCCTCATCTCTTCTAATAAAAGTGATGCTAGTATTTCATCAAATTTTAAGGTTACTTTAACAGCACTACCTATTTCTACAATCAATTTATCCTAGGAATCTGACAAAGAACACAATAATGCAATACATTTATCTTGTTCATCCATTTTAATAGAAATAGAGGCTATTTGACTTACCAAATTATAGTAGACATTCATATTCTCTATCACTATGTCATTATCATCCATTATGAGATGATAGAGTTTCTTTTGCATAAACAACATTTTTGCTAGGGGTTTTTATTGATACAAACTCCCTAGATTATTCCAAAGCTTTAACACACTATATTCTCCAAACACTTTCAACAACACAAAATCTGATAAGCATAGTCAAATTTCACTCATAACCCTTGTTTCTAATTTATCCCAATCTTCTTTCTTCAATCTAGTGGGTTGTGTACATGGATCAACATCAATCCATTATTCTCGACCTGTAAGAAGATCCTCCATTTTGAGATTCCATAGCTCAAATTTCAAGCTTTTAAGTTTCTTGATCTGAATTCTTGAATTACTCATCATTCTCTTTTTAATGCACAAATCACTATTGTGAATCTCCCACTAGTCCCAGGTTTAACATCGACCAAATATGTATCAACCACATTGTACCCTTATCAATAAAGGAATCCCCTTCAAGACAATAATCATGCTATGTACCACATGTAAGATTTAAACCTGTGCAAAGAAGAAAAACATACCGATTCCTTTAATAGAAATAGATATTACCACATCATTCACACTAATACATTAGAGGAAATTTGGGGTCTAAAATGGGCCTTATAAGAAAACGTGCCAAAATAAGTTTTTATGAGTTGGAATTCAAGAACCAATAGAATTTCAATAAAATAAGTCAACCATAATGGTTGAATTGACATATTTGTCATTAAAAAAAACTACTTTTTTTGTTCGTATTTTCGACATATCTCATTGTGTTTTTACTCAAATTTCGATTGGGAGAGCTCGTTAGATGCGGAATTTGATTCCAAATCCAATGAGTACCAACACTGCATACTTTTGATGGACCCCGCTACCCCAAAAACAAGAAATACCTGAAAAAACGTGATGATGATGTCATCATCACATTTTTTCAGGTATTTCTTGNACCTTGGAAACCCTTTATTGGGAAAACCAAAGAAACTTAGAGTTGCACCTCGCACTTTCTCATTATGATTACTAACCACTGACAATACAATATGTGGGTGTTTTGCAACATCCAAATCCCTAATAGGTTAACATGAATTAGAAATATACCTCAATACCTTAACTGAGATTAAATTACACATTATCAGACAGTCATACAGAAAACAAACCCCAGACACACACATGTTAAGAATATTACACATAACCAACACATATCTCTTCAGAAAAAAATTATGGAAACACAACAATATTATTATTGATTTCTCATTAATAACTTTGACATTTGCAAATAAATGAATTTTTAAATCCTACTATCATAAATTCATGTAACTACTTTTGTGTAAGGTACAACAATGTGATTTGTTGCTTCCATAACTATGTCAAGGTTGGTTGACCTAACGTCGTCCCACCTCGATGGAGGTGTGTCATCTCGAAATAGTTTCACATGCCAAAAAACACACTTTAGATAGAAATACTTTAATTTATGTTTATCTAATAATTTCCAATTATATAATTAAATATATACTCAATGATTCATTGTCATTTCAAAGCATACTAACCTCATCCAAAATGATCTCCCATGTAGGATCCTGCATCAGGACATGGTGTGTATTCCACGGTGAGTGAATTGATGTGGTAATTCTTGGCTCTATGATGAGCCCCTTGCCTAAATTTTTATCATGCAAGATCCATGCTCAGTGGGACCCAAAGGACCTGCACGCAATTGTTTTCCATACTCCTATGGTGCATATCGAGATGATGACACAAATGCATTGTGTTGTAGTATACTTCATGTAAGACATAATATGGAAGTGTTAGTGTCATCCAACTAATCTAATAGATGAGGTTTTTATGGGGGTGTAGTAGGTGTACGCTGTGGAGTTGGTGTACCTCTCATTGGATTATGAATAGTTATTGGTCAATCATAGGTAAACTCACAAATATAAAAATAGTTCACATGGAAACCCAACACGAACTCAACATATAGTTTCCAAAGAAAATATAATGGAACCTCCCTATTATTGCAAAGAGGTTTGAAAAAAAACATGAAGCACTGACATCGAAGTTTTATTCCATGGATCATATGTGCACCAATCCATTCAAAGAAAACTATTTTGAATATGAAGGGGTTGGTTTGTTTTAGGGTCAATGAAAAATCCAATAATCATTTGTTTTTGATATTTTAAAATATTTGATTTGTTCTTAACTAAGACTAGTGGAATAGAATTAATGTCTCATCGCAACCCTATAATCATATATGATCAACAGTTAATTGTGGGCATGGTCAACATAGGAAATGATGTTATCAAGGGGCACAACTAATCAAAGTCTTGATGGTTCCCATGTGGTCATTAGCTCCTCGACAAAGTTTCTCAATTGGTCTAAATCTTAGTTAATCTAGGTTTCTGTGTTAGGGTTATCCTAAGGTTTAATGTTTATTTGTGGATTTGATTTAGGTTATTTTCCATTGTAATGAAAGACAAACAATGTATAATTAATTTTATTTTTAAATTATGATTCTTTTAAAATTTTATTTTTTATTAAATCAAAACCATATAAAAGAAAAAAATAAAAAGTTGAAGGAATACCTGGATGGAAGAGTGGAAATTCCCCTTGGTGAATTTAGATTATTGAAGATGTGCTCACGTTGTTAGTGGAAACAAACAACCACTGGTGTAAATGGGTGGAATAAGGACAATAGGTCCCTTTTTTTACATATTCAAACAAACATGCACACATTCATATACACCTGTCTATCCTATGTGGAGGTTTGGTAATTTCTGAACCAAGAACGCACTCACATTCTTGTTAACATTAGTGCATTCCTATTAATTCGTGAACATTTTTAGAATTAAGAGGATGTGTGTTCCTATTGAAATTGAATTGGCCATCAACTTCATGCAGGAACCCAACACAAAAATTTATGTCATTGTAAATTAGTAGAGAAAACAATATGCATTACAAAGATATAATAATAAACCTCCTTAAGCATGTTATAAGAGGGATAGTGATCATAATAACTAAGTAATAGTTATCATAATAACATAAAATATACACATATGGAATGTAGTGAAATATGTGGAAAGACAGAGTATTTTATTCTAAATTTTTGTTCATCCTACATTCTATTTATATCACAAAGATTACATACTATTCCTTCCCAAGAATTTTTAGGTTTTTCCAATGCCCTATTTCATTATCAAGCTCATAAGCCTTCATTCTTATTTTAGAAATTTAAATTTTTTGTTTTAATCGAGTTATAGTAGAAAGATCATTTTCATTCACTAAGTTAAGGTTGGTGATCTTTTATAGTACATTAACTTTGACGTGTTCTCTATTTCTTCATTACATTATAATTTCTCTTTAAATCTAATTGTGATATTGTTTTTAATTATAATTATAATTTTAAGAGTGGCCTCCCCTTTTATCCGTCGATAGTTTAGCCAAGAATTGACATCTTTATGCCACCCTCATCTTAATTTAATTTTACTTGAATTGGAAGCAATACAAGGCATCCTCATGTCATTTATGTTAATTATATTTTTCATGTAAATTATTTTGCAGGCCCATCACTTATATTATAGATAGTTAAATTGTTTCAATTTGTAGTGGGAAAGTCTATTGTAATGTCACCTTTGAAAGCTACAATAACTACACCCACAAGTATTAACCAGAGTCAACTTGGAACTATTAGTGTATTGTTGTAGTAAGTATTAGATCATGTTGTTGGAAAATTGGTGATTAATAATGGGGTTGTATCTCTATCATATAAATGTTATATAAACCATCCTAAGGCCAATTTTAATGGCCACATATGTATATGTTTTAAATATCATGTATGTTGAGTTCTCAATTTATAAAATTATGCAATTGTTACTAGTAGTAATGGTAAGGATGTCATCAGTATAGTGTTGGTAGTAGTAATACAAAGAGACATTTTTAAGATTATGATGGATGCAGTACTCCAAAGATATTTTCAAAAATAGAACCAAGCTAGAGTAGGGTTCTTCTCTTTGAATTCTTATTCAATCATTGGATAACTAATTAAACCATATAAGTTGCTTGCAATGGGTATGTGTTATACATGAGTGATCACTAGGATATTTACCTACATAGATCCATATTAAATGCAGATCTATCAAACACTGATAGGGATCCAATTTCTTAAGGTGTAAAATTTTTTTATCTTAAATTGTGTAGATGTCCAGAAAAAAATTACACTTCAAGAAAGTTGATCCCTCTTGGAGCTTTATAGATATGGTTTTAAGATGGATCTATGTTGGGTTTCTTTTGTGAGGTGACATCAATTTTTAAATTAATTTTTATATTTGGTAACATTGCATAAGATTGTGTTACATCATGTGGAAACATATCCCCTATACTGAATTGTAGAGAACCTCTCTACTCTCGATGCAATAATATCATTAAGTATAAGCTTATATTATTGTGAATAAAAAATTAAAGCACAAAATCAATACAAATATCATGATAATTAAGTTGTGAATCAGAAAATATAATATAACAAAGGAAATTGTGTTATTGAATTAAATTATTAACTACATAATCATCAACAGATCAACAATACAAAAATACATAGAGGATAGTTTCAAATCAAAACATTAGAGAATTGCCAAAGTGTGCATATGTCACTTGTACAAAACAATTGAGCTACAAAGAATGGTGGGGTAGATATGATGTGGGCTATTATTATGAATAAAGTTGTTAAAATTATTGTTTAGAACTCATTCTTGTAAATGATTACAATATGAGCATACTAAACAAGAATTGCAAAACCCTTTACAAATGGAAAGCTATATATTCAACATGTTTTAGTTATCAAAATCATGAAATGAGGTAGTACCAATAGTCAACCTTAGGTACAAAAAAAAGATACTACACCCCTTAAATACTGAAAATGCATCAACTAAGCATTCTTTGATCTAATATAAATTGATCATTGATGAACTAAATTGAAGATTGGCATTAGTATGTAAAATTTTACCACCTAGATTGGTGGACACGTCAATTTTTCAAAGTGTAAGATATTTTTGACATGGAATAATATTTTATATTTGAAGGGGCATGCGTCATAGGATGTTGATCTATCACTAGATCTAATAGGTCAATATGGACCAAATGTTGATGTAGGATCAAAATTTTTCTATAGATAAATCGTTTTTCATGTGCAATAGGAAAGCACAAGTGAAATGATGATCCATAATGGTATTTATTTTCACATTATTTTCAATGCACTCAAGATTTCAATAAGGCATAAATAAGGGTAAGAAAGTTCTAATGCATATCAAGAGTTCAATAAGGCATAAATAGTATGTCCCTCCCCTAGTCGTAGTAATGATCAATGACATAATTCTATAGCCCCCCCCCCTAATGGGAGTAATGGTACCCATTATATCAAAAGGTATAAGAAGAAGTCCCTATTGCATCAAAATTTGAGGTTGAAGAATAAATTTTGGTGTGTTAAAGTGAGGAAAATTCTATCACACCTTCGAAAGTGTGAAATACTTGGCTTGTGTTGGGAACTGGACTTCCTTTAAACTTATAAAGAGTCATTTTATCTTTATGGAATTCATTACATATCATCTAATGATAATAAAGAAAAAAATTACACTTCATTTTGGCACAATGTAAACTAGAGGCTTTGACTGTATTGTACTATGTGCAACAATTAAAAGACTATAAAGGCCATAAAAAATAAACAATGACAACTAGATGCATCCTAACCTGGTGACAACTTTAGCTTTAACGATTTTTTTCCACACTACTTGATGATGGTGTATTAGTTGTATCATAGTTTTATGAGCTTATAATGTTGGCCTTATAACCTTTTCTATTCAAATATGGAGTCAAATTGTATCCCCAATTAAGAAGTTATGTGGGATGCAATGCTTGTCATGGAATTGCTTATAATAAGTTGAGGTCTATTGTATAAATTAATTCCACTATCATCAAATGTTTTTGATCTGTTTGTACTTAATCATGATTGAAAAGCTATTGACATCCATTAGTGTGTTCACTATCAAAATTCCTTCTTTGTATTAATGTGCTAGTTTATTTCGCATAGATACTTGAGAACAAAGTTCATTTCCTCCTCCTTGAGTTTTTTAGGAGATATTAGTGTATCAAACTTATTTGTGTATTCATAAATATAGTAACCATGACATTAATGAAGTGGTTTTTGTTTAATATTACACTCACATTCATGATGCTTTAATGGATAAAATTTTCTTACATAATTTACACAAAATCTACCCCAAGTAGCACTATTTGGATCTATGGACTTCCCACCAATCCTTAATAGTGAAAAAAACCTTCATGGTCGTGAGATTAATATTTTATGCAGCACTGAAGTTCTTGACATCAAAACATATGTTTAGGATGTGGAATGTTATGATTGATATTTATCTGAAAGGGTGTTTTCTCATCAAACAAACATGGTCCATGCTAGAATGATGATCCAAATTCAATTGTTCTTACTAATGTTTCAAATTGATTGAGCATTGGCTCGTCTTGTTTCTAAAGAGCTTCTTTGAGCATGTACTTTAGAACACTAACATTAGTGGTTCCAAATTTGGTGGAGTTGTTTGATGTTTTGTTCATGAGAAGTGTGTTAAAGGGTTATTTGGTGGAGTAGTATCAACCCTACTCTAAATGTGTCAAAATAGGCACTACCTTTTCCTTTATCTACTCCTTGAAAGGAATTGCACAAATCGTTTTGAATTATCCATGAATTGGCTAGAAATGAAAACTATGTTTATCCTCCAATACAAATAAACATGGCTAATGTAGACTAAATTACATAATTATGTGTTACTCTTCGACTTGTGAAAAACTAGTCAAATTGTATGGCTTGTTCACACTAAAAAAAATGAACAAATTTGATTTCAATATACAAAATCTATTTGTATGTAAACTATGAGATCATAAATGTGATTAAATTCAAAGGATTTATTGGAAAAACATAAAACAAAGTTCACTTAATTGCATAACCATCAACATAGAAAAACAACAGAAAAACAACATTAATTACTTAAGGTATGAAGTGCATATTAATCAACCACATTAAAAAGAACAATACACATAAAACAAAGCAACAACACCACAACATAATATAATATTTTATTTACATTCTTGGAATATTGTATAAGAAATGGGACATAATAAAAAAAAAATTAAAATTGTATACAAAATTTATATATGTCAAATATGTATTTATATGTTTTATTCATATTGTAAATATTTTTTTTGGTCAAATATATCTTTATATTTTTTATGCATATTGTAAATATTTATCTTTTGAACTTCTAAAACATTTGTAATATAACTATCTACATTTATAATATACCTACCAACTAATTGATTCTATCTTATATATTATTAATACTCATATTTTGATGTTCTAAAATATTCTTAACCTTATTACTTATTTATTTATAGAATTGCTCAAGTCTACTTTGTAGAAAGGCATTGAACTATAAACACTATCATGGATGAGAGATCTAGAATGGTGTGGAGTGTTGTTCTAAGTGTATACTAGTTTGATTTCACAAATAATTATGGTTTGTGAGTGTAAACAACTTGATCTCACAAAGAATTATTGTTTGTGTGTATAGCGCTTGTACTTACTATTTTATAGAATTTCTCAAGTGTACATTTATTGGTGCTACAAAAGCATTAAATTCCAAACAGTGCTAGGGAGAGATATGTGGAATGATGTGAAGTTTCATTGTGATGATATATAGCATGACCTCGTAAAGGGTTATTGTTTGTGAGTCTATAAAGATTGTAGCTACGTATTTAAAAAATTACCAAAGTTCACATTCATTGATGTTACAAAGTAATCGATCAACAACCTAGATGAGAGATGTAGAGTATCATTATGGGTTCTAGAACTCGATCTCAAAAAGTATTATTGTTTTCTAGTTTATAGAGCTTGTGTCTACTAGTTTTTAGAATATCTGAAGTGTACATTTATTGATGATGCAAAGACATTGACATGGATGAACAATGTAGAGTATCATTACAAGTCTATAGAGCTTTCCAAGTCTCACAAAGGATTTTTTTTGCTGTCATACATAGTTTGTACCAAATTATTTATAGAATTGCTCAAATGTACATCTAATAATGGTATCAAGACATTGAACTACAAACACTCTCATGGATTAGGAATGTTAAATATCATTGCACATGTATAGCACTTGATCTCAAAAAGAATTATTGTTTCTCAGTATATAGAACTTGATTTCAAAATGGATTATTGTTCGAGAGTACATATCTATCTTGGGATTATAAAGGATTTATTTTTGTGTGTATATTTGTGTGTGTGTGTCTGTGCATGCACACGTGTGCATGTGGAAATTGATCTCACAAAGGATTACAATAAATTCTTTGACAAAGGGAGGGTCGACTTGTAATTGAGATAAAATTTGAATTTCGATTTAATTGGGTATAAAACTTCGGCCTGCTACTGTACCCTAATGTGTCATATTTCCAATGTCATGGGTATGACCTAATTTGGATTCTCCAATAGCAAGTTATTTCAAATGTACCAATGCTTCTTATTTTTTGTCATTTCACGAGAGCGAACTTGTACGGTATGCCACGTGTCCAATATTTCATTTCTACATCTGAAAATCCTACCACAGCTACCCAGGTCTATCTTATTTCAAATGCAACTTGTCTCACTCAATTTGGATCTTGAATTACTCAGATATGACCTTTTTCCCTAGAGCACTTTCTTTAGACTAGGTTTTGGACGAGTAAAAAACCCCAGATTCCTCCACAATTATCTTTGAAGTTGTAATGGATCGGGATCTAAATTTATAGATGGAGATAGCTCAACTGTAACACCCCAATTTTGACCCCATGGTATTGAAATTGTATATGATGTATATATTGTATGTAAATCATGGCAAGGAGGTCAAGGCCAAGTCCCTTCCATTGATTTGGTGTTTTGTGTATAGGTGATCAAGGTTGATACCTATGGTTATAGTGATGGTCAAGCAAAGCACATTTTGGAATATCATGTAAATATACAATTTAATAAAATACCACAGCTAGCTATGCATTGCAACATGAAAGAGATGGGAGCATGATTTCATAAGGGAGGGGAGTTAGTCAAACTCTTGAACCAATAGGGTGAGACCAGATGTCAATGGGGGAACCCATAACCCTCAACTACCTTTTTATCCTATTTCCTCAATCATTCAATTATTCCAGAAGAGCAGTTGAGGCAATTAATGTCTTGGGCAGAGTAAGCCATGGAAATCGATTTCATGACTGAGCTTTCCTGCAACCTATAGCCTATAGTCTGGGAAGATGCATTCTTGATTTTGATGTAAGTAAGCACGTGATGTGTGCTAGTATATCTTTCCTCAGTCGGGGAAGGTTTTTTTTTCCTCATCATTCATTGTGGGGGATTTAGGATCATTCACTCACACATTTTTCATTCTTTTTGATCCCACAGAGGCAGCGCAAGCTAGCAGAGTGTTGCTACGCGTTTCTACAAGTATTTTCCTTTTCCAAGACCTGGTTGATGTGTTGCATTGTTATCCTGAAGTGCAGAGTGGTATGAAACCCTATTTCTTTGTGTTATAGAGTGGATCCTATGTTGCTGTGTTTCGCTATGGTTTGTTGTGATGTGTACCCTAGTTTGGGTCTGAACTGTATGCAAGACTTAGGAGTGGAAGAGATGCCGAATGGGCTGTTAGGATATTTAGACAGATTTAGTTAAGATCAACATGTGTAATATATCCATTAGGTAAAGTGTGTTTCTTTAGTATGCATTAGTATGCATTTATAAATATTCTAATCCGATAGTCACGATATGTTCTAGACATAGAGTGATTCGATGGTTCAAATTCTCTTAGATCCTACCTACCCTTAATACGTGGCTTAATACTCGATTGATCCATGGTCTCTATTTAAATAGCATGGAGGTTCCTTGTCTAGTTGATCTATTATGAGAAGCTCATTTGTAACTTTCTTTCTTTTGCATAATAAATTGCTCCAAGTAGCTATTTGGCTGGGGCCATGGACTGTTTCCCTCTCGAGGGTTTTAACCACGTCAAAATATTGGTGTGTTGGTCTATGATCTATTTGTGTGAGTGGTTTCTCTTGGTTTTCAGTCTTTTTGGAGTACCCTATGTACCTGAACATGGTATCAGAGCGTTTATGAAGATCCGCTTCCGTTTTTTATCTAGATCTTGAACCGGTGTTGCTAAAACTTTGAAAGGGTTTCTAGTTCTAGATTTTATGTGCATTTACAGCCTGTGGAAACTATTTCATTGCATCTGGAGTGTCATTTCAATTTGGAAATAGTTTTCGTTTCATCGAAAACCATTTCTGTTTGATCCAAAAACACCCATTTCGGCAAATCTGAAGGTATAATCTTACAGTGACATATTTGTTTTATTTATTTTTAAATATCTCATATGTTTATCAATTTTATTATTTCTATATTCATTTTTTTTAGTCTCGGATTTTTTCCTTCCCTGTCTACGTATGCTCTTTCTCGTGCACCTTGTGCAATTTCTACGAATCAAAAACAGAAAGGGAAAGGGTTTTCTCGACTGCGTATGCTCTTTGCTGTGCACCTTGTGCGATCGTGGCAAATTAGAAACAGAGAAAAGACATAAAATTTTCAAGTAAGCTAATGAGATCTAACCCAAAGTTGATTTCTTCCTTAATAGGTCTTGAGTTCAAGTCTTATTAAGTTACTTTTTGATAGTGCATGCAATTTCTATTTTTAAGTTACTTTATTGTAAAAGTGCATCTCATTTAAAAATAAAATAAAATAAAAAATGAGTCACTTAAGTTTTTTTATTACTGCACTATTTAAAGTATCATTATTGTAAAAGTGAACATGACTTATTTTACAAAAGTGATTCACTTAAAAGCAACTTTCTTGTAAGTGATTGTCAAAGGTTCATTTTGGGAAGAAGGGGGTTGTTTTTTTTAGTTGGTCAAGTTAATATTTGTCATGTCACTATTGGAGACATCTTCAACATTTTCTATGATCAAGCATAAATTCGTCATTCAGAATTAGTTTTCAGTGTCATTTTTTTTAAATAGCCTAATTTTTCGAGATCTTTGCATCCAGATAGTTAGTTTCTATTTTTTCAGCCATTATTTTACAGTATGGATGCCCCTTGTGATATTCTACTTACCAATTCTAACTATTTCTCATGGAAATATCATATGGAAGATGTCCTACAAAGTAGGGGTCTTTTCAGAATTACCTCAGGGAAAGAAACAAAACCCACTAATTATTATAAGAAAATAAAATGGGAAAATAGATGTGATGAAGCTCATGGATTGATTGGGATGTCAATCTCTACTGATTTGAATTTCTACATATCTAGAATTGATGAACCTAATAAAGCTTGGGAAAAGTTGGAATCTGTGTTTGGTAAACATAATGAAATTCAAGGTCATCAACCTAAGAATGAGTTGATTTCTTTGAATCCAAGTGTTTTTTCATGCATTCAAGATTATTTATCTAAGTATAAAACTCTTAGACTCTTACGTGAAGAATGCAAGATTAAGAAAGAAGACAAACAATGTATTTATCATATTCTTTACAAACTTGGACCTGCATATTCTATTTTTGTATCTACATTTTACTCCATGAAAGAATATTTGACTGCAACTAGCTATCAAGAGCCTAGTCTTGAATCCTTTTGTGATTCCTTAATTAGAGAGCAAGATAAGCTCATTCATCTTGGAATAATTAACAATGCATATACATCTAGGAAAGCCTTATTGTCCCAACAGAAAGAAAAGTCCAAGCCTCCCAAGAGACAAAATTTTCACAATAATAAGTCAAACAAGGGTCCCAAACCCCCTCAGTCAGCTCCTTCTTTAAAAAATGACAAAGGATCCAAGCCAAAAGGAAAGAAGATTGAGCATCATTTCAATTTTTTGTGGGAAAGATAATCATGATGAATATAAGTGTTTCAAGAAGATGGCATCCTTGGAAGCAACAATGAAGAAGCACCACATTAGCCTAGATTCGCCTTCAGAACATACCTCTCATAGACATGCACTTTGTGCTTCTGGTTACTCTTCTACTGCATCTTCTTCTTCTACTTCAAATGAATGGCTCATTAGTTCTGGAGCATCTTATCATATGGCTAAGGATCAAGCCATATTTTCTACTATGCATGAATGCAACACCAAACAAATTGTTTTTGGTGATGATAGTTCTCTAAGTGTTGTAGGATCTAGAACAATTCCAATAGAAAATGGTCATTTTAGTGATGTACTATGTGTTCCAATAATTTCCTGCAATTTGTTGTGATTCTATCAAATCACTCATTCTGTTGAAGGTAAAACTATAACATTTACACCTCACCAAGTTGTAATCAAGGATTTCAAATATTCTCAACATGTCCTAGCTACCGGAATTGTTGCTGATATTACCAGGTTGTACAAATTTAACAATTTTGGGTCATCACCTTTTCCTTCATTTTTTGTTGCTCATAGTGATAACTTGAGCAAACTTTGGCATGAGCGATTTGGTCACTTTAATTATCGCTCATTGCAACAATTATGTAAAGACAATATGGTGATTGTTCTTCCAATCGTATCTTGCAAGGATGGTGTTTGTTCCAGTTGTGTACTCGAAAAATATCATCGGGACAGTTTTGACAAACATGCCTCTTGGCACGCCTCGGTTACCTTGGAGCTTGTGCATAGTGACTTGAGTGGTCCTCTTCCATCTGCTTCCTTTTTTGGTTTCAAATATTTCTTAACTTTCATTGTTGATTACTCCAGATGCACTTGGGTTTATTTCCTAAAACTTAAGAGCGAAGTATTTAACATGTTCTTGGCCTATAAGGCCCTTGTTGAAAACCAATCATGTCATCAAATCATTAAGTTAAGATCCGACAATGGAGGATAATATGTTAACAAAACATTGACTAATTTATGCACTGAATAAGGAATCTAACAACAACACATTGTTCCATATACACCACAACAAAATGGTTTAGCTGAATGAAAGAATCACTCTTTAAAATAAATGGCTAATTGTATGATCCAATCTAAGGGACTAAGTCTTCAATATTGGGTTGAGGCCATAAATTGTGCATACATAGTAAATCGCACACCCACTAAAGTTTTACAAGGTATAACACCAGAATAAGCATGGATTAAAATTAAACCAGATGTAACTCACTTCCGTGTGTTTGGTAGTGAAGCATGGGCTCACATTCCGGATGAAAAACGGAAAGCATTGCAGCCTAAAAGTGAAAAGTGCATATTTTTTGGATATTCTAAAGATGTAAAAGGTTATAGAATTACTCAGCCATATTCTCATGATATAATCATTAGAAGAGATGTTAAATTTGATTAAAATCTCTTAGCATGCAAGCCTAACTCGGTGGTTGTGCCATCTTTGGCCTGCAAGCCTGATTCGACGATTGTGCCTTCTTCTCCTTCCAACTTCCTTGACAGATTTCCAACTCCAGTTTCTAATTATGACATTGAGGATGAAAATCCACCTCCACCTGCTCATGTTCCCTTAGGTGCACCAGCATCAATGCTTCCTTGATGGGTCCGTTCAACATGTGAAGTAGCTGGTGATCTTGCCAGTGATCCTAGAGATCAACGTCGAACACATTCTCAGTTTCAGCGAGCCTCTTCTCTTTTGGCTCAAGTTTCCAAGAATCATGATCCAGAAACCTTTGAAGAAGCTTCAGTAAATCCAGATTGGGATGTAGGTATGGATGAAGAATATCGTTCCTTAATGGCGAACGATACTTGGGATCTTATACCTCTTCCAAAAGGAAGAAAACTTGTCAGATGTAAATGGGTTTATAGAACTAAGTATGCATCAGATGGAAGTGCTGAAAGACTTAAGGCAAGGTTAGTTTCCAAAGGCTTTTCCCAAGTTGAAGTGATTGACTACAATGAACTCCATCTGCCTTGTTCTTTCCCTTACAGACTTACATAACTAGGAAGTCCATCAAATGGATGTCAATTTGAATTCTTACATGGTGATTTGCAAGAGGAATTTACATGGAACAACCTCCTGGATATGTACAGAATAACTCTAGCCTTGTTTGTCATCTTAAGAAATCCTTATATGGCCTTAAGCAAGCTCCTAGAGCTTGGTATGCCAAAATGGATAGTTATCTCCTTGACACTGGTTTTTCTAGATGCCATTATGACCCCAATGTCTGTACCAAAAAATTAGGAAACTATCTCATCATACTTGTTCTTTATGTTGATCATCTTATCCTTACTAGTAGTGACCCTAAGCTTTTAACCCATGTGAAATCCAGTCTTAAGCAAAATTTTGAAATGTTAGACTTAGGACATTTGCATTATTTTCTTAGTCTCCAAGGGATCTTTCTTTCTTAGTCTAAGTATGCTTTTGACCTTCTTCATCGCTTTCACATGGAATATTGTAAACTAGCCCCTTCTTCCTCCTAGTGTGGAGTCAAATTTTATACCACTTGTACTTCCACTGAAGTAGATGCCACCTTGTATCGTCAGCTTGTTGGTAGTCTCTTATACTTGACTCATTCCCATCCTGACCTTTCCTTTGTTGTTGGTCATCTTTCCCATTATACTTTGATATATTCAAGGTACAATTCAGTTTGGGATTCATTATAGTACAAGGGGGAAAACTTTGTTGGTTGGTTTCACTGATTCAGATTGGGTCGACGATTCTGATGATCGAAATTCTACTGCAGGTTATGTTTTCAGTCTGGGATCTAGACCTGTCACTTGGGCTTGTAAGAAACAACAAGCTCTTGCTCTTTCTTTAGCAGAAATAGAATATCAAGCCCTAGTTAATGCAAGTCAAGAAGCTTTATGGATTTGATAGATCCTTTCATAGTTTGGATTCGAGCAGTAGCAACCTAATCCACTTTAGTGCGACAATCAAAGTGCCATCAAGCTTGCCAAATATCTAGTTATACATGAACGCAACAAAACCATTGAGCTACACATGCATTTCATCAGAAATCTTGTTCATGATCATGTTCTTGAAGTGATCTGTTGCCCTACAAATGATCAAGTTGCAGAAATATTCACCAAGTCTCTTATAGAAGCGAAGTTTTCTAAACTTTGATCTGTGATCAGAGTTCAGGAATGTGTCATTAAGGGGGGATAGGATCTAATGCCTCCTTCCTTCTCCTAATACTGTCACTTTTGTAAATCCTTCAATCCTATCCCAAGTTGTTCTTAAGGGGGGGTGTTAGGATATTTAGACACTTAGGAGTTAGTTAAGATCAACTTGTGTAATATATCCATTAGGTAAAGTGTGTTTCTTTAGTATGCATTAGTATGCATTTGTAAATATTATAATATGATGGTCATGATATGTTCTAGACATAGAGTGATCCAACAGTTCAACTCCTCTTAGATCATACCTACCCTTGATCTGTGGCTTAACTTGTCCAATTCTCTGTAATGTTCTCTATCAAAACATTTAGATTGTATTACACATTTATATCCAGGTCTGTTCTATAAATTTTATAGACATATGTAAATACAAGTATGAACTATAAACATATTCAAGTGAAAATTTCAAGCTGTACATGTTGAGAAATTCATGAATTTTTCATAAATTAGACCATAATAGCCTGCATGAGTTTAGTATCTACATACCTGAAATTTAAATACCTGGAATTCGTGGTAGATCCAACAGTTTGATGTAAACCTGGTTCCTTCTTCTTCCAGCTTTTTGTCCGAGCCTTAATCAACAAAATGATGTGCCTCCCTGCCGACCAGCTCTCATCATGTGCTGGCCCTAGGAAACCCACGGGTTTCCTAGCCCCCGAGCCCACAGACCAATAATACCGAGAGCAGCTTCCTCTCCATTCTTTATCTTCTCAGTCTCAGTCACTTACAGATACTCTCATCCTTGAGTTGTCCCCCTCCTCAAGTATTTTTCTTCTTCATTTTCCTCATGCAGAGTCCAATTCTCCCCAAAATAAATCCAACCTCTCCCCCGGGACCCCCCGAAATCCCCAAAATCCCCCTCCTTATACCTCCTTCCACCGCCTCTTTCATTATTATTTTATTTTATCATGGGTAGTGTCGTTCCGATAGGTCTGACATGTGTAATGTATTTATCTTGACTTGTACGTCTCAAAAATGTCATACATTACCAATTTTAATGTTTTACGCAATTGTAAAGTCGGTAAAATAATTAGTTTTAATTTAATAAAAGTATTTACTAATAAACTTTAATTTAACATTAATATGGTATAAGTTTAGTTTAATAAAAGTATTTACTAATAAACTTTAATTAACGTTAATATGGGGCATTACATACACCCACCCTTCAGGAAACTTCGTCCCGAAGTTATGGTTAAAATAGTGATACAAGGTACTTTTCAGGAAACTTCATCCTGAAGTTATGGTCAAAATAGTGATACAAGGTACTTTTATAGGTTTAAAACAATTCAAGGTACATTTATAGGTTCAAAGCACTTCACAATTACTTAGTTAACCTATCCAACTATTTAAATATTTCATACTAGCGTGCATGTGTGAGGTGTGCATGCATGGCCAATACATGCACAAGCTACACATGTACTATAACAAAAACCCCTAAATTCTAACTGATACAAATAATATTTCACGCAACATGACCCATATACAGATATAATAGGATTTCTTGTGACATTTATTACATGCACAAGCTACACATGTACTATAACAAAAACCCCTAAATTCTAACTAATACAAATAATATTTCACGCAACATGACCCATATACAGATATAATAGGATTTCTTGTGACATTTATTTAATAATTATGTTCTTATAATTAGTCAATTAAGATTGGTACCTACCATCACTAGTCCGGTATCATAATTGTCCAACCTTCAACCATAATAACTAAAATGTCCACCCATCCTAACCTACGTCCGCATCCTCCCTATCCTTCCTCTGCTAGTATAACGTGGATGTCGGCTTCACCGATCTGACCACATAAGAACCTGAGAGCGATAGCGTCGGCTGAACATCGGACCTAACCTCTCCTAGTAGGCATCCGACCGTCGTCATCACAACAACATGGGGAGCATGTCTCAGCACGGCCCTCCCACGACCTCGGGTACCCGACCGTCATCATCACAACAACATGGGGAGCGTGTCTCAGCACTGCCCTCCCACGACCTCGAGTATCATAAAAACATAGGGTGGAACACATCCATCCCTCTCAACATCCTGGGGGTCTATATACCCTATCAAAAACATACTTTGCTGCTATCGCGATTATTGGTCTGTGTCATCGTATCATCAATTTTGGTAATCAAGGCTCTTCTGCAGAAATAGGTACTATACCACACTTCATATAAAGTATCCATTTATT
>LPNX010558375.1:292890-361760 GCA_001517045.1 Pseudotsuga menziesii
ACATTAACACTCGATTGGTCCATGATCTCTATTTAAAGAACATGGAGGGTCCTTGGCTAGTTAATCAATTATGAGAAGCTCATTTATAACTTTATTTATTTTGCATAATAAATTGCTCCAAGTATCTATTTGGCTAGGGCCATGGACTATTTCCCTCTCAAGGTTTTTACCCACATCAAAATATCGATGTGTTGATCTATGATCTCTTTGTGTGAGTGGCTGCTCTTGGTTTTTGGTCTTTTGGGAGTACCCTGTGTACCCAATCATGGGCTTGATAAACCTAGTGCAGAGAGGAACCTCACAAAAATATAAGAGTGGCTGATGAATCTTCATTGTATGCCCTGAAGAGAACTGGAAGGGAAGCCATAGCCCGAGGGACTGTGTAGCGGAGAAGGGGATGATTCCTTATGTTGGGGTGTAGGTAATGTGGATGCCAATATAGATAGATCTTGTGAAGGTGTACTCATCTCTTCAATGAGCCACTAGCTTAGCCATTCTACCTTTCCACTGCCTTAGCAGCCTGATAAACCCAAAGGAGATTGTCTTTGATAACAGCCTGTGAAACCCAATTGTATATTGGCTTGGCTGGGAAGCCTGATAAACCCAATTGGATATTGGCTTGGCTGAGCAGCCTGATAAACCAAACGGATAGTTTGCTTGGTTATGTCTTGTTGTGCATTTTTCCATGCGTGTAATCCTTGGATAGACATCCTGATAAACCAAACTATCTAGATTGGCTTAATATCCTATGAAACCCAACAATGAGATGGCTTGGTTGAGTGCTTGATAAAACCATATGTTGGCTTGGTTGGTCCTTAATGTGAATGTTGTCTTGAATATGTACAGTCTGTGAAACCCAACTATTATCTGGCTTGGCTGAATATCCTGTGAAACCTGGCAGTAAGATGGCTTGGCTGAGTAGCCTGTGAAACCCATATGTTTGGCTTTTTTTCCTGCAACTCGATAAACCCAACTATGTGTTGGCTTGGCTGGACAGTATGATAAACCCAAATAAAGGTTGGGTTGACTGTGTGTGATATGATCTAGTTGTGTGTGAGTCTATTGTTCCCTAGTTCCTTGTGGAAGTCATGCCCATCTCAGGGGTGGTAGTTGTGTTCAAAGATTAATGAGCGCAACTGGCCTATGGTTGGGTGGAACGTTGCAGTGACATAGTTAGTTGCGGGACAACTTGTTCTTCAAGATAAGTATTCTTTGTTATTCTTATTTATGCAATGTATTTTCTTATGAATGAATTGAATATGATGAATGCTTGCTAATGATTTCAATAGAGTTTACTATTGTGCAATGTTCCTCAATTTACATCTATATATGCCTTGGATGTTCAATTCATTTTGCTTATGATCATGGACGCTAGAATCCTAGCTAACAGAGTCAAAAGGCATCTAACTTAAGAATTTTCGTACCCTAGGATCTGCCTGGGGAAAGTGGAAGGTGGGAGGTGGAAGAGAGAAGTTGGAACAAAGCAGAATGTGGGTTTTCCACACTCCAAGATTCTCCTGCAAAAGGTGGAAGGAAGAAGGTGGAAAACAAGAGAAAAGACACGAAAAAATGTTGGTTTTCCACACTCGGAATCCGCCTACAGAAGGCAAAAGTTGGAAGCAAAAAAAGAGTGAAAATTCCAAGGAAGAAGTGTGTTTTCCGCACCCTAGAATCCTCCTGCGGAAGGTGAAAGGAGGGAGGAGGAAAATGGGAAAAAGGTTAAGGTAAAAAGTTAGTTTACCAATTCCTGAGTTCCGTAGTGGAGGGAGGAAGGGTGGAAGGTGGAAGGCATAAATATGGGAAAAGGATTTCATCGTTTGCGAGTTTACGATTCCCAAGTTCTGCACTGGAGGGCGAAAAGGCAGAATGCAGAAGGCGAAAATGTGGTTAGAGGATTCTGTCATTTGTTAATATTCTGATTCCTGATTTCCGCAACGGAAGGAAGAAGGAAGAAAGTGGATCATCTGACTCTATCGCACTGTTATGTTTTCGATTTCTAAGTTCCAAAGGAGCAAGGTAGAAGGGCAGAAGGAAGAAGGCAGAATGTGGTTTGAATGACTTTGTCACATGCTATGTTTCCTATTCTTGATTCCCCAGTGGAAGGAGAATAGAGGAATGCAGAAGTCAGAGGGTGGAAAAAATAGGTTCAGTGCAAAAAAGGAATTATAGTGACAGAATGGATTTCTCAAGGGAGAATCAACTGTTACAATGGGTTTTATGCTTAAGTATGAATGTTGAAGAGTGTTTTCAGGGCCATGCCCTATGTTTCAAAAGAAGAAACACGGTTCTTTAAGAGAATTTTTAATTCCACATGATAATCGGGGTGTGGGTACATGACATTGTGGTATCGAAGCTATTGGTTACAATATTGGGCCTAGATGGGCCAAGTGAATAATTTTCAGAGCTATTGGTTCCACAGTAAGTAGTTTTTGAATTATGAGACTGTCTAATAGTGTGTTTATTAACACATTTTGGAGAGTTATAGTGTAGATTGGAAAAGTGGGTTGTGCCTCAGCCATGAGAACCTACAACATTGATGATGTACAGGATCCCTATGGGAATGAGGAATATGCTATGGTGGAAAACATTTGAGTTGGAAATGTTAAGATAGAATCTAATGGGAGGAGATATCAAGATACTCCCCTATATTTTACAGCCACCATGAGAAGCCTAAGGGTGGAGATGCAAAGTTGCTGAGAGGATAATGAAAGAATGATTGAGGGACAGGAAGAGCAGAATTAGCTGAATGCATCCATGCTACATATTTTAATAGACAACTAAAGCTGGATGAACTCAGGGAATTAGGTAGTACATCTAGAAGGAAGTAAAAGAAGTGTTAGAAGAAGAAAGAGATCTTCTAGTGGGTCATCTAACTCTGAAGGATCCACTGGGGTTCAAGATCTTCATCTCACGGGGATAAGAGGAAGAGGCATTACCAGAATAGTTCATGTGATTAATTTAAGAAGGAAATGCCTCCTACCTTTAATGGTGAGGTAAAGACTGGTCTAGAAGCTGAAGCTTGGCTTCTTGGGATGAAGAAATATTTCCAAGTCCAAGACTATTCAGGAAATATGAAGGAAAGAGTAGCCATCTTCAATCAGAATGGAAGAGAATCCATATGGTGGGAGAACCTTAGGAAAGTGAGGAATATCAATGACAAAAATATCATGTGGAAGCAATTCAACAAGTATTTCAAGCAGAAGTACCTCTCTGATAGGTACTATGATGACAAGATCAAGAAGTTCCATGAGCTAAGATTGGGGAAGCTTACCATGGAAGATTTTGCAAATAAGTTCTTCGAACTGTTGAGATATGTCAGATACATTAGGGATGATAAAGTGAAAATCTAGCGTTTTCTAAGTGGTCTACCTCAGTCATACAAAGAAAGGATTGAGTTTGATGAACCTCGAACTCTAAAAGAGGATATCAGGAAGGCCAAGTATTGCTATGATTAGAACAAAGGAAAACCTAATTACCATAAGGCATGGAATGACAAGAATAATGAGAAGTTTGACCAAAGGAAGAAAGGTTTCAAGCATTCTCACTTTCGAAATCAGCAAAGTCAGCCATCACAAGCTATGACTAAGCTAGGAAGAATGATGGAAGACATGCCAAGAAATCCAAAGGAGATTAGAGAACCACTCCAGTGTTGGAGATGTGGAGAAAACCATATGTGTGGGAACTGTCCACTTGAGAATGGGTATGTAAGGCAAGCTCACAATGTTCAAGAAGATGAAACAGTGTGTCAAGTAGCAAGTTCTGTCCCTAGAATTTATGTAGTGCTAGAGGACCATCAGGAAGATCATCAATCAACTGTGGTTGAAGTTGCAGGTAAGGTTGCTGAGCAATCTGTTTCTATTTTGATTGACCTTGGATCTACTCATAGTTATATTAATCCTAGAGTTCTTGAGATTTGTGCTTTTAAGAAGTTAAAGCATATGAAATCATGGTTAGTTAAGCTATCCATTGGAACCAAGAGAAAGGTTAGTGAAGTGGTATAGAAATGTCCATTAGTTATGGATGGGTTAGTCACTAATGTAGACTTGAATGTTCTACCAATTGGTTCCAATGATATTCTCATTGGAATGGATTGGTTAGAAACACATAGAGTTAAGCTTGACTATTACAATAAGACTTTTGAATGCATGGATGAAGAAGGAAATCCAAGGGTTGTAAGAGGCATTCCAAAGGTGATTTATGTTAGACATATTTCAGCAATGCAACTAAAGAATTTCTGTAGGAAAGGTTGTAAATTGTATGAAGCCCATGTTTTGGAGGCAATAGAAAATGAAACTCCTAGGTTGGAGGAATTTCATGTATTGAAGGAATTCATGAATGTTTTTCCTAATGAGATTCCAGGACTTCCTCCAAAGAGAGACATTGGTTTTAAAATTGACCTTGTTCCTGGAGCAACACCAGTGTCTAAGACACCCTACAGGATGAGCACACCAGAATTGCTATAGTTGAATATGCAGCTGTAGGAGTTGTTGGAGAAGAAGTATATCAGGCCAAGTGTGTCCCCCTGGGGAGCACTAGTTATGTTTGTGAAAAATAAAGATGGTACACTCAGGTTGTGTATTGATTACAGATCGTTGAACAAGGTCACTATTAAAAATAAATACCCTTCACCTCGAATTGATGACTTTTTTGATCAAATGAGAGGAGAAAAGGTATTTTCCAAGATTGACATGAGTCCTGGTTACCATCGGGTAAGAATCAAAGATGAATATATTCATAACATAGTCTTTATAAAAAGGTATGGACACTGTGAGTTTGTAGTGGTACTATTTGGTCTCACAAATGCACCAGCGACATTTTTGTTTCTCATGAATAGTGTTTTCAGCAAGTATTTGGACAAGTCTGTTCTTGTCTTCCTAGATGACATTCTTATTTATTCTAAGAATGAAGAAGAGCATGAAGAACATTTGAGACTATCCTTGAAATTGCTAAGGGAGCATAAGTTGTATGGAAAGCTGAGAAAGTATGACTTCTATAAAAATAGAATTCACTATTTGGGTCACATTATCTCAGATGAGGGCATATCTATGGACCCTGAAAATATTAAAGACATTATGAATTCGCCAAATCCAAGAAATGTGATAGATGTTAGATCTTTTATGGGACTTGCATGATACTACAAGAGTTTCATTGAAGGATTCTTCAAGGTTGCACATTGAATCACTTCTTTGCAAAAGAAGGGGATAAAGTTTGAATCGACACCAAGATGTGAGGAGAGCTTCCAACAGTTGAAGAATCTTCTTACCAGTGCACCAATTATGAAAATTGCAGACCCAAAAAATGAATTTGTGGTGTGTATTGATGCATGTAATCAAGTACTTGGAGGAGTTCTTATGCAAGACAACCACGTGGTATGCTATGAGTCAAGAAAGTTCAAGGATCATGAGAAGAACTATGCTACTCATGATTTAGAACTTGCAGCCATAGTACATGCTCTCAATATGTGGAGACATTACTTAATGGGAAGAAAATTTGAGCTAAGGACAGACCATTATGGTCTGAAGTATTTGTTTGATCAACCAACTCTAAATTCTAGGAAAGATAGATGGCTGGAGTTTTTGTGTGAGTTTGATTTTGAGATCAAACACATAAAAGGAAAAGAAAATAAAGTGGTTGATGCACTCAACAGGAAGGTGCTTGAAATGCATGTGGCATCTCTTAGTATTTTCCAACTAGATTTGAGGCAGCAGATTGTTAATCATACTACTGAAGATGAAATGTATGTGCAGATCAAGGACAAATTGTAGCAGCAAAGCCTTGATAAGAAGTATGAGAAATATAACTTGGAAGAGGATGGACTTCTTATGTATAAGAACAAGATTTATATTCCAAATGTAGTAGACTTGAGGAGAATTGTTATGGATGAAATCCATCAAGCTCCATATCCTGGTCACCCAGGATATCAAAAGATAGTTGCTACAACCAGGAAGTAGTACTTCTGTCCAGGAATGAAGAAGGAAATTGCTGAGTATATTTCTAAGCGCATGAAGTTTCAGTAGGTGAAGGTTGAGAATCAACACCTAGTAGGTTTGTTGCAACCTTTGTCAGTCCCAGAATGGAAATGGGAAGTTATTTCCATGGATTTTATTACAGGATTTCCAATGACTTGGAGGAAACATGAATCCATCATGGTTGTGGTGGACAAGTTGACAAAGGAATCACATTTTATACCGGTTAAGTCCACATATAAGACTGATGCCATTGAAAAAATATTTATGAAGGATATTTTCATATTGCATGGATTTCCTAAGGCAATAATCTCTGACAGGGATCCCAAGTTTTGGAAGGGTTATATGTTTGCAAATTTGGGTACAAAGTTAAACTTGAACACTACCTACCATCCTCAGACTCATGGATAGACATAGAGAGTGAATCAAGTGCTTGAAGACATGCTTAGCATGTATGTGATAGACAAACCATCCAAGTGGGAGGATTATTTACACTTGGTAGATTTTTCCTATAATAATGGATAATAAGCATCATTGGGAATGAGTCCATATGAAGCCTTGTATGGGAGAAGGTGTAGGACACTAGTGACTTGGGATAATCCAGTGACTAGGATTGTGCTTGGTCCAAAATTGCTCAAGGAAATGGAGCAAGAGGTTGCAAAGATCAGGTAGAACCTAAAGGCATCCCAATATTGACATAAAATCTATGCAGATGAGCATAGAGTGAACAAAGAGTTCGGTGTTGGGGATCATGTTTATCTTAGAGTGAGGCCAAGGAAGAGTTCCTTAAAGCTTGGAAGTTGTGCCAAGTTGTCACCTAGATATTGTGGACCTTTTGAAGTGCTTGAAGGAATAGGGATAGTTGCATATAGACTTGCATTTCCTACTAGAACTAGAGCTCATAATGTTTTTCATTTTTCTTTGCTTAAGAAATATGTGCATGATCCAAACCATGTGATAAATTGGGATGTGATTCAGGTGGAACCTGAGGGAGAGTTCTAAACCAAGCCATTGTGCATCCTCGACAAGAAGGTCACAGTGCTCCTGAATCAAGCTGTCATACAGGAAAAGGTGCAATGGAAGCACTATGGTCCAAATGAGGCTACGTGGGAGCTGGAGGATGCCATGTGATTGGAACATCCAATTTTTTTCAATTTTGTAAACCATTGATGCTAATGAAGGGGGAGGGGAATGTAACACCCTGGTTTTGACCCCATGGTATTCAAATTGTACATGATGTATATCATGTATGTAAATCATGGCAAGGAACTCAAGGCCAAGGCCCTTCTATTGATTTGGCATTTTGTGTATAGGTGATCAAAGTTGATACCTATGGTTATAGTGTTGGTCAAGCACATGACATTTTGGAATATCAAGTAAATATACAATTTAATAAAACAACATAGCTAGCTATGCACTTCAATGTGAAAGAGATGGGGGCATGATTTCACAAGGAATAGGGAAAGGAGTTAGACAAACTCCTGAGCCAATAGGGTGAGACCAAATGTCAATGGGGGAACCCATAACCCTCAGCTACATTTTTTTTCCTATGTCCTCAATCATTCAATTATTCTAGAAGAGCAGTTGAGGTAGTTAATGTCTTAGGAAGGGCAAGGCATGGAAGTTGGTTTCATGACTGAGATTGATTGCAGTCTGGGAAGCCACATTCTTTATTCTAACACAAGTAAGCATGTGATGCATGCTAGTTATCCTTTCCTCAGTCGGGGAAGGTTTTGTTGTTCCTCAATGTTCATTGTGGGGGGTTCGGGATCATTCACTCACGTGTTGTTCATTCTTCCCGATCCCGCAGAGGAAGCGCGATCTAACATAGTGTTGCTATGTGTTTTTACAGTTATTTTCCTTTGTCGATAACTGGTTGATGTGCTGCAGTGTTATCCTAAACTATAGAGTGGTATGAAACCTTGTTTCTCTATATTACAAAGTGGAGCATGTGTTGTTGTGTTTCCCCATGGTTTGTTGTGATGTGCACCCTAGTTTGGGTATGAACTATATGCAAAACTTAGGAGTGGAAGAGATGTTGAATAGACTTCATAAAGATAGTTCACAGAGGAACCTCACAAAAATATAAGAGTGGATGGTGAATCTTCATTACAAGCTCTGAAGAGAACTATAAGGGAAGACATAGCCCAAGGGACTGTGTAGCAGAGAAGGGGATGTTTCCTTGTGTTGGGGTGTAGGTAATGTGGATACCATGCCAGATAGATCTTGTGGAGGTGTCCTTAGCTCTTGAATGAACCACTAGCTCATCCATTCTACCTTTCCACTTCCTTAGCATCTTGATAAACCTAAAGGATATTGGCTTGGTTGACATCCTATGAAACCCAATTGTATATTGTCTTGGTTGGGCAGCCTAATAAACCCAATTAGATATTGGATTGTTTGAGCAGCCTAATAAACCCAACTGATAGTTGGCTTGGATGTGTCTTGTTGTGAATTTGGTCATGTGTGTAATCCTTGGCTGGATAGCCTGATAAACCCAACTAGATGGCTTGGTTGAATAGCCTGTGAAACCCAATAGTGAAATGGCTTGGATGAGTGCCTAATAAAGCCATATGTTGGCTTGGCTAGTCCTTAATGTGAATGTTGGATTGAATGTGTATAGTCTGTGAAACCCAATGGTTAGATGGCTTGGTTGAATAGCCTGTGAAACCCAATAGTAAGATGGATTGGCTAAGTATCCTATGAAACCCATTTGTTTGGATTGTTTTCCTACAGCCTGATAAACCCAAATGTGTGTTGTCTTGGCTGGGTAGTATGATCAACCAAACTAAAGGTTGGCTTGACTGTGTGTGAGTCTGTTGTTCCCTAGTTCCTTGTGGAACATGCCTAGCTCGGGGGTGGTAGTTGTGTTGAGAGATTAATGAACACAATTGGACTATGCTTAGGTGGAACGTTGCAGCGACATAGCTAGTTGCAGGACGGCTTCATCTTCAAGATAAGTATTCTTTGTTACTCTTATTTATGCAATGTATTTTCTTATGAATGAATTGAATATGATGAATGCTTGCTAATGATTTCAGTAGAGTTTACAGTTGTTCAATGTTCCTAAATTTGCATCTATATATTCCTTGTATGTTCAATGCATTTTTATTATGATCATGGAGGCTAGAAGCTTGGTTAACATAGTCAGAATGCATTTTACTTAAGAATTTTTGCACCTCGGGATCCACCTGCAGAAGGTAGAAGGCGAGACGAAGAAGAGAGAAGTTGGAACAAAGTAGAATGTGGGTTTTCCACACTCTAGGATCCACCTGCACAAGGAGGATGGTCGAAGGTGGAAAGCAAAAGAAAAGACAAGGCAGAATGTTGGGTTTTTGCACCCAGAATCCTCGTACGAAAAGTGGAATTCAGAAGTAGAAAAAGAGCTAGAAATTCCAAGGCAAAAGTGTGTTTTCCGCACCCTAGAATCTATCTGCGGAGGGTTGAAGGCGGCAGGCAGAAAATGGGAAAAAGGTTAAGGTAAAAAGCTATTTTTCTGATTCCCAAGTTCCACACTAGAGGGTAGAGGGGTGGAATGTGGAAGGCAAAAATATCGATAAAGGATTCCATTGTTTGTGAGTTTTTTATTCTCGAGTTCTGCACTAGAGGGCGGAAAGGAGGAAGGTGGAAGGCGAAAATGTGGTTAGAGGATTCTGTCGTTTATTAGTCTTTTGATTCTCGAGTTCCACTGTGGAAGATGAAATGTGGAAAGTGGATCATCTGACTTTGTCCCATAGTTATGTTTCCGATTTTAGAATTCTGGAGGAGGAAGGGCAGAAGGAATAATGCAGTTTGAATGACTCTGTAAAACGGTATGTTTCTTATTCTTGATTCCGTGATGGAAGGAAAAAAGGGGAAGGTGGAAGGTGCAGGGTGAAAAGGAAGGGTTCAATGTGGAAAAGGAATTTCGGTCACAGAATGGATATTCCAAGGGAGGAACGAATGTTACGGTGGGTTTTATGCTTAGGTGTTAATGTTGAAGAGTGTTTTCACGACCATTCCCTATGTTTCAAAAGAAGAACCAGGGTTCTTTAAGAAAATTTTTAATTCCGCATGATAATCGAGGTATGGGTACATGACATCAACTTGTTTTAAGAGTGGGTTTTTAACATCAATCTCTAAATCCTTGTAGACAAAAAGTTGTAGAGAAATTTCAAATATGACTAGTTTTGCAAAATCCAATCCTGAGGAAAGAGCTCTGATACCAAATGTTATGCAACCAAGTCTCAGAAATAGTATAAATAAAAAAGAAGAGAGTAATATAATGAATAGTAGAGATAAATAGCAATCCTCTTCGAGGGAGGAAACTCCTTACACAATGTTCTGAGTACACAAGACAAGACAAAATACAATCATGGCTAAAATGAGAATGTCTCCTTCCGATATATACGAGACAAAAGTGAACAATAAAAACTAATAAACCTAATCCAACATAAATAATATGTAATGCACCACAATATAGGGGGTAATGCACCACACTATATGGGGTAATGTGCCATAATTAAGGGCTTAACATGCCACTCCCATTCAAAAAGTGTTGTCCTCAACACGGAAGTAGTTCTAGATGTTGTTGTATAAAGGACTAATATTCACATGTTGAATATTATGTGGGTAAGTTCTTCCATTTAATGAGATACTCTGGAATTAATCGATTTCAAAGATATCTAATTCTTATTTCAGTGTTTCTTCAGGATCCAAGATGACTTTTCCTTCCTCATCAAGTTTTTATAATATCATTTGAACTGGTAGCTTGTCACCAATTACCTTCTTTAAACAGGAAATATGGAAACTGGATGGACTCGTGAAGATGCAGGTAGTTCCAATTTGTAGGCCATACTACCAATATTTTGTAGCACCTTGTAGGGAGCATAGTATTTAGGTGATAATTTATTATCTTTCTTGGTTTTCTTCAGGAACATTTGTTTGTATGGTTGTAGTATTAATAAAACCCAATCCCCCACATTAAATATTTGTTCACTGCAATGATGATCTTCTTGCTATTTCATTCAATTTTGTTCTAGATTCAGGTTTTCCTTTAAGTCGAGTTGAATAACTTTTTGTTGATGCTTCATGTGGTATTCCACTACTTGAACCTTAGAGGAGTCTCTTAGTGAAGATGTGATGGATGGTGGATGATAGCATTAAAGTGCCATAAATGGGGTCATTTTTTTGATGTATGAAGGAAGTGTTATACCACCACTCTACCAAGGGAAACCACTTGACCCATTGTTTTTCTTTATCAACTGCAAAACATCAAAGATACCCTTCCAAACATTTGTTTACGATCTCTATTTTTCCATCAGACTGAGAGTGATAAGATGAGCTATGATCCAATTCAGTACCCAAACAATAAAATAATTCGTTCCAAAAATTGCGAGTGAAATGGAATCCTTGTCACTTACTATAATATTTGGAGTACCATGTAGTTTTTGGATTATCTCCATAAAATCATTGTCGACCATGCTTGCTTTGAAGTGGTGAGATAGTGCACACAAGTGTACAAATTTAGTAATTCTATAAAAAACCACCATGATGACACTCATTCGTCCAGACTTTGGTAAACCTCTAATAAAATACATCGAGACCTCTATCCACCTTTGGCTTGGAATGGAAAGTGGGTGTAGGATACCTGGGGTCTTAATTGTTTCCACTTTATTTTGTTGGAAAAACAAACATTCTGTCACAAATTTTTGAACATCAGTTTTAAGACCATCCAGTTTTTTTTCTTTTTTACCCTGTAGTAGGTTTTTAAGAAACCTGAGTGCCCTCCTATCGATGAGGAGTGGAATTAAAAAAGTAACTTTTGCTTGGGCTAGGAAATCTTACCAAGATATAAGTGATCCTTATACCATAGCAAGTCATCTTTCCACCTAAATGTATTAAAGGCATTGGGATCCTACTATATCTTTTGAATGAATGTACATATTTATTCGTCATTTTTTCATTCATCCCTTGATTCGTCTATCCAATCTAGTTATATGATCAAGGTAGGATAGAGTAATGCTTCAACATCCTCATCTTTTTTGGAGAGTGCATTTGTAACAACATTTTTCTTCCCCTTTTTGTAGATGGTTTCAAATTCATATCCCAACATCTTTGTCACCCAATTTTTTTGCTCTTCTGAATATAGCCTTTGTTCTAAGAAGTATTTAAGGCTATCATGGTCATTTTTAAACTTGAAAAATCTCCCTATAAGGTAGGGGCGTTGTTGCTTCAAGGCATGTAGAATTTCCAACACTTCCTTCTCATAAATGGGATTTTTTAAGCTCTTTCCCTTTATTGGATGATTTGTTGAGGAAACAGGGTGTCCTTCTTCCATTAGTATAGCTCCAATTCCATTTCCTGAATAATCACATTCCAAAATAAAGGTTTTTGTGAATTCTAGTGTCACTAAAATAGGAGATTTACACATTTCCTCTGAGTTGTTGAAAATATTCAGTTGCATTTGGAGTCCAGGAAAATGCATCTTTCTTTAGTAATGTTGTTAGAGGAGCTTCTATTCTTCCATAGTTCTGAACAAACTTGTGGTAGTACCCTATCAAACCTAAGAATCCTCTAAGGTTCTTCAGGGTTTTGGGAATCGCTCATTCCATCATGGCTTTAATTTTGTTAGGGTCTACCTTGACACCTTCATGAGATACAATATGACCCAAATACTCTACCTACTTTATCCCAAAGAAAATTTTTGAGGGTTTTTCATACAATTCTCACTCCTTTAGTAGTTGTAGTACCCTATCAACATGTTGAACATGTTCTTCCCAAGACTTACTATAGATTAGTATATCATCAAAGAATACCCAGACAAACTTTCTAAGGAAAGGCTTGAAAATAGAATCCATCAAACCTTAAAATGTGGAAGGCGCATTTGTGAGACCAAATAGCACGACCAAACATTCATAGAGACCTTCATGAGTTCTAAATGTTCTTTTGGGGATGTCTTCATCCTTCATTCAAATCTGATGATACCAAAAATGGAGATCCAACTTTGTGAAGACAACTTCTCCATGTAATTCGTCTAACAATTCATCAATGACAAGAATTGGAAACTTATCTTTAATGGTGATCTTATTGAGCTCTCTTTAATTAGGACATGTACACCATGGTCCATCTGGCTTAGGTACCATTACCACTACTACAGAGTAAGAACTTTGGTTAGGCCTAATTATGCCAGCCGCTAACATTTCAGCAACCATACACTCAATTTCACTCTTCTGGCTATAGGGATATCTGTAAGGTATGATATTAGGAGAAACATTATCTAGAATTAAGTGGATAGCATGAACAAAATATAGAGTAGGTGGAAGAAATTTGGGAATATCTTCAAATACCTTTGAAATCTTATTAATGACCCCTTGGAGATCTTGGAAGATAGGAAACTTTGAGGTTTGAACATCTAATGAGCATAATAGTGAAATTGCACCTTGATGTCCCTTTTTCAACAACTTTGTCATACTGTTAGAGCTTATTACCTTTCTTGGTTTTATTTTTATAGCATTTAACTCATATTATTTTCCTTCCCATGAAAATTTCATGAAAAGCATTTGAAAATTAAAATCCACTATTCCCAATGATTGTAAAGATTGGACACCTAAGGCAACATCAACACCACTCATTGGGATAGAAACCATTGGACTATTAAATACATATTCCCCAATATCCATATTGATATTATGACATTACCCTAAGAAATTTATAGTTCCTCCATCTGCAACCACTACTTGAAACTTTGGTGCTAGATATAGAAAACAATTAATAATTTTGGCTAATTTACAGTGAATGAAATTATGAGTACTACCAAAATCAATAAACACGGTTACCTTCTTCTTTTTGATGTATCCTTCGATTTTGAGAGTTTGAAGAGTGTTAATTACAACCAATGCATGATGAGATATGGTGGGATTAATTTCTTCTGAAGTAGCCTCTTCTATTTCTTCTGAAATCCCCTCTTCTTGAGATGCTTCATATTCTTTTGGTTCTTCCTCTTCACAATCTATGTAAAATTTATTCTCACTGCACTTATGTCCCTTACTATACTTTCTATCACAATTAAAGCATAGTCATTTTTCTCTTTTTTAATCTAGTTTTTGGGGTGTCGACCATTGTGGTGGTTTATAATAAGAAACATTATTTTCTCAATATGTGTTGGAGAAGGCCTTTCTAGTAGTCATTGTCATCTTTTTACTTTCAACCTTCTTTGCCATCATGAAAGCCTTCTCTAGGGATAATGGTTCAAAGAGATGCACCTCATGTTGAATGTGATGTTTAAAGGTTCCAATAAAGGTATCTAACAAATTATTTTCTGAGATATTCTTCACCCTGAGACTTATCTAGTGAAATTAGTTGATGTGCTCTATAACTGGAGGTTTTTGCTTGATATTTACCAACTGGCTAAGGAAAGTGTTTCTATTTATATCCCCTTAATGTGCAATCAATTATTCTATGAATAAATACCAAGATATAATAGAGTCCTTTCTAAGGTCTCAAAACCATTGGTACCATACAAATTGATCAAGTTCTAAATATAAGGATGCAGTAGTTATCTTTTGCGAAGTGGGCACCTGGTGTATATCAAATAATTGCTCCATCTAAAAAATCCATGTGATTGAATCCTTGCCATAAAACTTTCTTATGTCAATCTTAGGGATAAAGTAGTTCCTTTGACCTTAATTAAACCCATGATGTTGTAGTGAATCATCAAATTTGAGGACTCCAACTTCCTACTCTCCAATTGTTTTTCAATTTTCTCTGGACGTGACTAGAATAAGTCCTATGTTTCATTCTTATCTTCTTCTTGGGTAGATACATGATGAATAAATTTAGGCTTATATCCTTCATCAATTCCTTCAATTCTTGAAGATCTTCTTTTATATCCACCCCTTTAAGATCCTCTTTACTGGCCATCTTATTTTCCAATTTAACTAAGTCATCCATTTTCACATTTCCTTTAATCATATCTTCCAATTTGGACACTCCAAAATATATGTCTTCCATTTCATCGTATGTCAGGGATGAATCCACTGGGGGTTTGAGTGGAGTGTGATTCTTTTCACTTCCTTCTGGTGTAATTTTGAAAAATAAATATATATTACACCCTAGGGTTTACCACAAATATATCCTTCTACTCAAAGCTATTCAATTGAAAAATAATGTACATTTTTCAAACCCTGATTAGAAGATTGTTTATGGCCTACTTGTAACTGAGGTAAAATTTGAATTTTGACTCCTATGGGTATGAAACTTTGGCTTGTGGTACCCTAATGTGTCCATTTCCAATGTCGTAGGTCTGACATAATTTGGATGTGCCAAAAAACAATTATTGCAAAACTCCTAAAGCTTCTTAGTTTTGTCCTATACAGAAGAGAGAACTTGTATGGTATGTCATGTGTCCAATATTTTTTTTATGTAGTTGAAACTTATACCACATATAACCTGGTCTGTCTTCTTTCAGATTCAACTTGTCTCACTCAATTTGGATCTTAGATACCTCAGATATGACAATTTCTCCTATAACACATGTTTTAGACTAGGTTTTGGACTAGTAAAAAACCCTAGATTCCTCCACAATTATATTTGAAACTGTAATGTAATAGGATCTATATTTAGGATTGGAGATAGATCAGGTTCTTTTAGAAGTTGGTTTTTAACCTCAATCTTTGAATCCTTGTAGCAAAAACGTTGTAGCTAAAATTACAAGATGAATCATTTTGTAAAAGCTAATCCCGAGGAAAGAGCTCTGATACCAAATGTTATGCAAGCAAGTCCTAGAAATAGCATAAAAAGAACAGAAATAGAAAAGAAGAAAGTTATCCATGCCTTAATAATTAATAACAGAGATAAATAGAAATCCTCTTCGAGGAAGGAACCTCCTTACACAATGTAATGAGTACACAAGACAAGACAAGATACAATCATGGCTAAAATGAGAATATCTCATTTGTATATATATGAGACAAAGGTGTACAATAAAACTAATAGACCCAAGCCGACATAAATAATATGCAATGCACCACAATATAGGGGGTAATGCGCCACACTATATGGGGTAATGTTCCATTATCAAGAACTTAACAATTATTGTTTGTGAGTCTATAAATATTGTATCTACTTATCTAAAAATTTGCTAAAGTTTGCATTCATTAATGTTATAAAGAAATTGATCAACAAAACCTAGATGAGATATGTGGAGTATCATTATGGGAGTCTATAGCTCGATCTCAAAAAGTATTATGTTTTCTAGTTTATAGAACTTGTGTCTACTGTTTTTTTAGAATATATTAAGTGCACATTTATTGATGGTATGAAGACATTGAACTATAAGCAATGTCATGGATGAGAGATGTAGAGTATCATTGCAATTCTATAGAGCTTTCCAAGCCTCACAAAGGATTTTTTTTTCTACCATACATAGCTTGTACCAAACTATTTATAGAATTGATCAAGTGTACATCTAACAGTGGTATGAAGACATTGAACTGCAATCACTCTCATGGATTAGCAATGTTAAGTATCATTACACATGCATATAACTTGATCTCAAAAAGAATAATTGTTTATAACTATATAGAGAACTTGATTTAAAAATGGATTATTGTTCGAGAGTACATATCTAGCTTGGGATTTTAAAGGTTTTCTTTTTGTGTGTGTGTGTGTGTGGAACTTGATCTCACAAAGGATTACAATAAATTCTTTTACAAATGGAGAGTTACATATGTATACATTTTTGAGTCCTCAAATACATTGCATGGCATCGTTAGAACTTGTTATTCTTGGGCATAGCAAACAATGATAATAGATCCCATAAATATTTGGTTCCAATTTGAATTATATTAAGGTGAATATTCACATGGCTTATTCAACATTGTTTTACTAATTAAATGGTTGTGGACTTAATAATCTTTTAACACCCAATCAACTTTGCTCACCTAATTAAGTGACCTTGGAGTAAGCCCACAGGGCGTAGAATAGATGGTAAATGGGTGTACTGTTAAGGCACTCCTTGTGTGAGGTCACCGGATCGAAACTCTGTGGGTGCTTACTTTGAAAAAAAATGAACTTGGAGTAAGAAATGTATCTTAAAGGACTTTTTTTCCCATACCCCAAAAAATATTTATTTATGGTTGTTCTAAAGACCTAAAAAGGATTTCATCCTCCATCGATCATTTTCTCAATGCTCTATTTCTATTTGATGTTGCAATGAATATCATCATGCAACATGAAGATGATTACCAATCCAACTTGTAGAGATCAAGTAGGTAGATCATGCATCACCATTAAGTGATTGCCTTTCTAATTGGATGGGTGAGAGGGTTCTTTGCCCAAACCACCCTTTTCACCCCTAATACCCAGCCACTCCCCCCTCCCTCTGGCCCCCTCATTTATGACTTCCCACCACTTAAAGGAGTAGCTTGTTGCTCCTTTAAACAATCCTAAGAGTGGAATGGGGCCATGAGGGGGGAGCGTGGGCAAATGAGTGGGTGGTGGTGATGAAAGGTGGGGTCGAGTGGGAATGTGAATCCAGAAATCCTCCCCCTTACCATTTTATAGTATATATTATTTAAAATATTGTATTTACTAGTGTTTTAAAAATAGTAAAGAAAAAAATTAATTTTTTTTTGCATTATTGATTTATTTATTATTTTACTTTTCTAAAAAAATTATCAATTAAAAAAAATCTTTCATTTTTATAAACTGAATTTTTTTTTAATAGGAAACTTGGGTGGATGGATGTATTTTTTTATAATTTAAGTAATATATATTTCTTTTATTTATTTTAATAATTTAAGTAATATGTAATTCTTTTATTTTATTTTTTTTGGGTTTAAGGAAGGTCTCTTGGGGGCATGGATGTTTTTCTAATAATTTAAATAATACATTTTTTTTGTTTTTGAAGAAAAGAAGGAAAGTGAATTGGTTGCGCGGGATGTTTGTTTTAATCATTTAAAAGAAAATTATTTATTTTATTTGCTTGTGTTTATTAATTTTTATTTTTAATTATAGAGATCTTTTAGGTATAATTGGAATATTGATGCAATTTTAAATGAAATAGGTATATATTTTTTTTAATTTAAATGTTATTTTTTCAATTTTAGTTATAACCATACCATATTGGTTATTAAGTTTATGATTTCAAACAAAATAATTTTAATTCTGAAAAAAGGAGAGTTATACTAATAACACCATTTTTTAATTCGGGGGTTGATTTTAAGATTTTGGTTATTAAGTTTATGGTTTGAAAGAAAGTAATTTTAATTCTGAAAAAAGGAAGGTTATACTAATAACACCATTTTTCAATTTAGGGGTTGATTTTCATATTTTTGCTATTATCGTACTAGTTTTTAAGGTCATGCTTTCAAAAAACTTGAAATTTTAACTCAAATAAAGGAAGTGATGATGGTAACACCATTTTTTCGATTTCACAGTTGATTTTAATATTTTTATGGCAACAATGCCTTTTGTTAAGGTTGTGATTCGAATCAACTTATACTTTAAACTTAGAAAAAAAATTACTACTAATAACACCATTTTTTAACTCGGAGGTGGATTTTAAGCTTTTTTAAGCAATAATACTAGTTTTTAAGGATATAGCTGCAGAAGTTTCTTCCTTCAACCTTGAAACAAAAGATGATTCTCATAGCCTCCAATTTTTTATTTGAGCTAAAAACAATCACTAAATGAAACCTCTAAAAAAATAAAAAACTATAATTTTTTTTATCAAGTAAATAACTATATCATATTCAATATAACATAGTTAACCACACTACAACCATACAAAGTCATTTAATTGAATTTTGGCCAATGCCTTGAGCTATTACAAATTATCAAAACCCAACAACTACATCTTAAACTATTGCAAATTATCAAAACCCAACTACAAAATCTGATTAATTCATTATCAAAAAAATCATCAACTACATCTCCAAAGCTTTGATAAATCAAGGTCATAATCTAACCATCATAAAAATCAATGCTAAAAATATTGCTTATAGCATTAAAATATCATCACAAAATAATATTAACTTCATTTCTTGGATTAGCAATATCACTTTTTTATCAATATTTTCCTTAACGATGTATAATTTACAATTATTTTCTTTTAATGTTTGAAATCTTTATCCATAATGAATATGAATAAAGTTATGCTTTGTATAACGAGTTATATCTTCAATACTTTTTCAAAAAAAACATTTTATATTGAAAAAAAAAGTTCATCTATATCCGAAGATACATAAATGGTCATACTCACAAATTTCAAAAATAAAATATAATATTAATTTCACCACCATATATTAAAAAAAAACTCGACACCCCTTATCTATAAAATAAATCTCAAATATATATCAAAAGAATATGAAGCAAATGTGAACATAAAGTAACCATGATATATATATATATATATGAACCTTGAAAAAGTGGATTCTGTAGTTGAGGCTCTTATTCCCATGTTGAAAGTAGTTGAAACCATATTTTATTTTTTTCCTCTAATGACGAATACAATTCAATTCAGTATGATGGCCAAACTTTCATCGGAAGCTAGAGATGAATTAAAAAATAAAAGCGATGTAAAAGTAGAGAAAAATACTTAGATATTCAAGATTCCAAATATATCAATCCCATCAATGTCAATATAGGTAGAAGGTCGCTCATACATGTGCACTGTTTCCATAGTCCCATTGCTATCTTATCTACAACATAGTCCCATTGCTATCTTATCTACCTAAAACAAAATGTCAATGCATTTCTCTTTACACTCGATTATTGTTAAATGTACCTTTCATTCTGTATTGAAGTCGTGGCATATATGATATTCATAATTATGACTGCCATAGCCCTTTACATGCCCACCACTTGTATTATAGATAACTAACTTGTTTCAATTTCAATTTGTATGGGAAAGACTATTGCAATGTCACCTTTGAAAGCTACACTAACTACACCCACAAGTTTTAACCACAGTCAACTTGGAACTATTAGTGTATTATTGTACTAAGTATTAGCTCTTTTGTTGGTAAATTGGTGGTTAATAATGAGGTTGTAGCTTAACCTTGTCATTATTAGATAAACCATCTTAAGAACATTTTAATGGATATATGTATATATGTTTTAGATATAATGTATGTTGAGTTCTCAATTTATAAAATTATACAATTATTATCAGTAGCAAGAGTAAGGGTATTGTCAATATCATATTGGTTGCATTAATCCAAAGAGATATTTTCAAGATTATGATGAATGCAATACTTCAAAGTGATTTCCTGAAAATGGGGCCAAGCTATGATAGGGTCCTCTTTGAATTCTTATTCAATTGTTGGATAGCTAGTAAAACTACATCACCTAAAGAAAACCATATAAGTTGCTTACAATGGGTACATGTGATAGATGAGTTATCATTGTGATATTTATAATATCATTGAGTATAAGCTTCGCTTAGTGTGAATAAACAATTAAAGAACAAAATCAATACAATAATCATGATCATTAAGTTATGAATTGGAAAACATAATCTAACAAAAGAAATTGTGTTAATGAATTAAATTATTAATTACATATTCGTCAACACATAAACAAAACAAAAATACATAGAGGATAGCTTCAAATCAAAACATTAGAGAACTACTAAAGTGTACATATGTCACTTGTACAAAACAATTGGGATACAAAAAATGGTGGCATAGAGTTCATATGGAGTAATATTGTGACTTAAGTTGTTAGAATGATTATACATGACTCGTTCTTGCAAATGATTATAATCGGAGCATACTAAACAACATTTGAATGAGTTGGAGTTGAAACAAGTCGTGTATAATCATTCAAATGCATCGACTAAGCATTATATGATTTAGTATAAGTTAATAATTTGTGAACTAAATTGAAGATTTGCATGAATATGATAAACTTTTACCACCTGGTTAGGTGGACACATTGATCCTTCAAAGTGTAAGATATTTTTGACATGGAATAATAATTAAATTTTAAGTGGCATGTGTCACAGGATGTTGATCAATCACTAGATTTAACACCATATGGATAAAACGTTGATGTACGATCAAAAGTATACCATAGATCAATCATTTTTCATGCAAAATAGGAAAGCATAACTGCAACAATGAAACCTAACAGTATTCAAGTGCACATTACTTTCAATGCACTCAAGGGTAAGAGAGTCCTAATGCAGATTAAACTTACAATAAGGCATAAACAAAATGTCCCTCCCCTAGTGGTAGCAATGGTAAATGACATAAATCAAGAGTCCCCCTCCTAACGGGAATAATGGTCCCCATTATATCAAAGGTATAAAAAGAAGACCCTATTGCATCAAATTTTGAGTTTAAACTTTAAAATAAAAAAATTGGTTTGTTAAAGTGATGAAACTTATATTGCACCTTTCAAAGTATGAAATACTTGGCTTGTGTTGGGAATTGAACTTCATTAAGTTATGAAGAGTCATTTTATCCTTGTCGCATGCATCACATATCATCTAATGATAATAAAGATACAATACACTTAAATTTGGGGTAATGTCAACTCGAGGATTTGGTTGGATTGTATAATGTGCAAATATTAGAGGAATGTAAATCCTATTAAAAAAAATTGAAAACAAGACGCATCTTAATATGGTGGAAAATCAAGATTGAATGAGTTTTCATTGCACTATTTGATGATGGTCTATTAGTCATATCATAGTGTTATGATCTTATAATGTTGCCCTTATGGTATCATTTTTGTGTATTGTTATTATAGTAGGGTGCACAATAGAACACAATGGACACCCACAACACACTAACACATAGGAGATGCCAAGAATTATGGCTTTCTACTGAGTCAGAAATTCCAATTACAGAGATAGATTACAATTGTAGATTCAATGCTCTATTCAACCATCCTATTTGTGACTTACATGATTACATCAACACTTACAAATTTACACTGTAATAATCCACCTCACTCTCTCAGGACAATAACTTCCTCCTTTTCTCCAAACTGGTATTTATAGTTATCTCCTGCACCAATTTCCACTTTTGGGTCTTCTAAAAGCTTCTCGATGCTTCGTGGGTCCATCTAATCCTCATTAAATTCTCATATACCACCCCCTAGAGTATGGTACCATCTGGTGTTCTCCAAGAACCACGGTAAATACACAATAACTACTCAAACTACACCTTCAATTGCTTGGCCATTCCTTGCCTTACCTTAGCTAGTAGTTCATTCTACTTTGACCTTTTATCGTAGTTGTGAATCCTTGTTAGAAATTGATTTTTTATCCCATTGTACCTGGAAAATATTCATTGGTACCATTTCCATCAGCTAAACCTTGACCTCCTCTATCTCTCGATTGGCCTCAATATACCTCCTCAACTGTCATTTGCTTGCTCTGACTACCCTTGACTTTGTCATCTTGAATTGTTGTAGATTCCACTATTGACCTACTTGTTTTTTACCTCATTTTGTCAACCTTCTCCACTACTTCGACCAATATTCTAACTAATATTTGAACTTGGCCACCACTCACTCGGTCCTCCCACAATTGTCATCCTCTAACTACTTTACATCAACTATCTCGGTTACCACTTCCCCTTTTTCCTCTTGTCTGGAGGTCATTGACTATCTTGTAGATGAATTATACTCCTCATCTTAGACTAGAAATATTATGGCCCAATTCCCCTACACCAGTATCCCTAGGTTGAAAATACCTACCCCCTTGATTCATTATCTTCTCGAACTCCTCCTCTAGAATCCATGTCACTTATGTTAGTGTTTGAGAAAAAATGGAGATTCTTGAATACAATTCTTTAATCCACAATTACAGTACAGATAGATCCCATCAATAATACAAAGACATAAATAAATCCAACCATAGAACACAGGATATACCCTGGGAAAATCCTCCACTGATTCTGAGGATTACAAAAACCAAACAAACAATCTTAGAGTATGATTAATAATCGACAGAGAATGATTACAACACAATAGAAGATTATGTTTTCTAAGAGCAAAAAAGAAGAGATATCAAATGGAACACATTGACGATCTTTCCAAGTGCATAGCACTTTAATAACAAGTCCAATTAGGTCACACAAGGAAGGTAGTGAATATTACATGCTTCAGTAAGTACTTAACATTGAGAACATTGTTTTATCTTCAACCATGTGTCCTCCCTGACTTGGTGTTGATTTGGAAATCCATAATTACCTCCCACAAAGAAGATATCTTCCCTCCATTAATTCACCGAGTTTAACTATCTCTAACTATGTTGTTAACTAAATGAACGAAACTGAACCGAATGAAACTGCATGCAACTGAATGTAACTGAACATAACTGAATGTAACTGAACTGAAATGAATGTAACTAAACATAACTAATTATAACTAAACAGAACTGAATGTAACTTAATTAAATTGAACAGAATTAAATGTAACTAAACTCACTTGAATGTAACTGGACATAACTAAATGTAACTAGTGCTTCTCCATCGATGTCATATTCAACAACCACTTTGCATAAATTAAGGAGTTGATTCCTTAATTAACTGAACTTTGTTTATCATAACTAAGACTCAACTGATGTCTTATTAATTCAAGCTCACTTGGAGGCATACATGGGAAATTCGAATTCTCCCTCTATCTATATGCTCATATTAATTTTCTCCTCACGGTCCATATGTGTTTTCAATAATTCTATATCATATCATACTCATAATAATTGTATCGAACCTATGATCATATGCATTACCCGAGGTCATATAGTCACATGTTAAAGTAAATCACTCTAGGGGTAGCTAATCCCTAAGGGAGACTTGTAGCACCTGTTGACCATGACTAGCCATACATCACACAGTATATCCACTTTACATAGTAAAGTACACCACCTCACAATGTGAGGATATTTGTAGAACTTGATATTAAAGTGCACCACCTCACAACATGAGGATATTTGTAGAATTTGATATTACTCACAAGTCTATTGTCTTGATATTACTCACAAGACTCAGACATTAACATAAGGTCATGATCTTAACCATAAGATCCTAGTACAAGCATCTCTCCCGAATAGGATCTAATCAAGGTCCTAGCTTGATACAACACAAGCTCTTTAACTTAACACAATAAGTTAGTGAACTTAATACAACATAAGTTCTAGACTTGACACAACAAGTCTCATGGAGGATGACTCCCGAAGCTGTAAATATAACACTCCCTCTCAGCGAGGGAGACATTCTCTTCCATAGCAGTAATTTCCTGTCACACCAATATTATCTTGGAAGTGTCAAAACTTCATCAATAGCTATGTATTGGAATTCATTTTACATGACCATGACTTCAATGAAGTAAAACTTCATCTCAAATGTGTTTCATCATAACACACATATAAGGTTTTCTAGAAAGCTTGACACTTAATAACTATAGACTCAAGTCTTTCACCCTACTAGGTAGCTTCCCAAGATATACTACTCCTTAGTATGTAGTACTATCCGCATAACACATTTTTCTTCTGAAGTTCATCTATATCCAAAGATACATAGATTGTCATACTCACAAAATTTCAAAAATAAAATATAATATTAATTTGACCACTATATAAAAACAACTCGACACCCTTTATCTATAAAATAAATCTCAAATATATATCAAAAGAATATGGAGCAAATGTGACCATAAAGTAACCATGATATATATATATATGAACCTTGAAAAAGTGGATTCCATAGTTGAGGCTCTTATTCCCATGTTGAAAAGTTGAAAGTTGTTGAAACCATATTTTATTTTTTTCCTTTAATGACGAATACAATTCAATTCAGTATGATGGCCAAACTTTCATCGGAAGCTAAAGACGAATTAAAAAATAAAAGCGATGTAAAAGTACAAAAAAATACTTAGATATTCACGATTCCAACTATATCAATCCCATCAATGTCAATATAGGTAGAAGGTCACTCATACATGTGCACTGTTTCCATAGTCCCATTGCTATCTTATCTACCTAAAACAAAATGTCAATGCATTTCTCTTCACACGCAATTGTTGTTGTGAGATGTACCTTTCATTTTGTATTGAAGTCGTGGCATATATGATATTCATAATTATGACTGCCATAGCCCTTTACATGCCCATCACTTATATTATAGATAACTAACTTGTTTCAATTTCAATTTGTATGGGAAAGACTATTGCAATGTCACCTTTGAAAGCTACACTAACTACACCCACAAGTTTTAACCATAGTCAACTTGGAACTATGAGTGTATTATTGTACTAAGTATTAGCTTTTTTGTTGGTAAATTGGTGGTTAATAATGAGGTTGTAGCTTAACCATGCCATTATTAGATAAACCATCTTAAGAACATTTTAATGGATATATGTGTATATGTTTTAGATATAATGTATGTTGAGTTCTCAATTTATAAAATTATACAATTATTATCAGTAGCAAGAGTAAGGGTATTGTCAATATCATATTGGTTGCAATAATCCAAAGAGATATTTTCAAGAAGATGATGGATGCAATACTCCAAAGAGATTTCTTGAAAATGGGGCCAAGCTATGATAGGGTCCTCTTTGAATTCTTATTCAATTGGTGGATATATAGTAAAATTACATCACCTAAAGAAAACCATATAAGTTGCTTACAATGGGTACATGTGATAGATGAGTTATCACTATGATATTTATAATATCATTGAGTATAAGCTTAGCTTAGTTTGAATAAACAATTAAAGAACAAAATCAACACAATAATCATGATAATTAAGTTATGAATTGGAAAACATAATCTAACAAAAGAAATTGTGTTAATGAATTAAATTATTAATTACATATTTGTCAACACATAAACAAAACAAAAATACATAGTGGATAGCTTCAAATCAAAACATTAGAGAACTACTAAAGTGTACATATGTCACGTGTACAAAACAATTGGGGTACAAGAAATGGTAGCATAGAGTTCATATGGAGTAATATTGTGACTTAAGTTGTTAGAATGATTATACAGGACTCGTTCTTGCAAATGATTATAATAGGAGCATACTAAACAAAAATTGAAAAACCCTTCACATAGAGAGTTACATATTTTACATGTTTGAGTTGTCAAATTCATTAAATGAGGTAGTTACCACTAGTCAACCTTAGATAGACGAAACAAGATACTACATCCCATAAATACTAAGAATGCATCGACTAAGCATTATTTGATTTAGTATAAGTTGATAATTTGTGAACTAAATTGAAGATTTGCATGAATATGATAAACTTTTACCACCTAGTTAGGTGGACACGTTGATCCTTCAAAGTGTGAGATATTTTTGACATGGAATAATAATTTAATTTTTAAGTGGCATGTGTCACGCGATGTTGATCAATCACTAGATTTAACACCATATGGATAAAATGTTGATGTACGATCGAAAGTATACCATAGATCAATCATTTTTCATGCACAATAGGAAAGCATAACTGCAACAATGAAACCTAACGGTATTCAAGTGCACATTACTTTAATGCACTCAAGGGTAAGAGAGTCCTAATGCAGATTAAACTTACAATAAGGCATAAACAATATGCCCCCCCCCAGTGGTAGCAATGGTAAATGACATAAATCAAGATCCCCCCTCCTAATGGGAATAATGGTCCCCATTATATCAAAGGTATAAGAAGAAGATCCTATTGCATCAAATTTTGAGTTTAAACTTTAAAGAAAAGAAAAATGGTTTGTTAAAGTGAGGAAACTTATATTGCACCTTTTGAAGTGTGAAATACTTGGATTGTGTTGGGAATTGAACTTCATTAAGTTATGAAGAGTAATTTTATCCTTGTCGCATGCATCACATATCATCTAATGATAATAAAGAGACAATACACTTAAATTTGGGGTAATGTCAACTCAAGGATTTGTTTGGATTGTATAATGTACAAATATTAGAGGAATGTAAAGCCCATAAAAAAAGTGAAAACTAAATGCATCTTAATATGGTCGAAAATCAAGATTGAATGAGTTTTCATTGCACTATTTGATGATGGTGTATTAGTCATATCATAGTGTTATGATCTTATAATGTTGGCCTTATGGTATCATTTTTGTGTATTGTTATTATAGTAGGGTGCACAATAGAACACAATGGACACCGACAATACACTAACACATAGAAGATGCCAAGAATCATGGCTTTCTACTAAGTCAGAAACTCCAATTACAGAGATAGATTACAATTGCAGATTCAATGCTCTATTCAACCATCCTATTTATGACCTATATGATTACATCAACACTTATAAATTTACATTGTATTAATCCACCTCACTCTCTGCGGCCAATAACTTCCTCCTTTTCTCCAAACTGGTATTTATAATTATCTCCCGCATCAATTCCCAATTTTGGGTCTTCTAAAAGCCTCTCCATGCTTCGCGGGTCCATCTAATCCTCACTAAATTCTCATATACCACCCCCTAGAGTATGGTACCATCTGGTGTTCTCCAAGAACCACGGTAAATACACAATATCTACTCAAACTACTCCTTTAACTGCTTAGCCATTCCTTGCCTTACCTTAGCTAGTAGTTCATTCTACTTCGACCTTCTATCATCGTTGTGAATCCTTGTTAGACATTTATTTTTTGCCCCATTGTACCTGGAAAATATTCATTGGTACCATTTCCATTAGCTAAACCTTGACCTCCTCTATTTCTTGATTGACCTCAATAGACCTCCTCAACTGTCATTTGCTTGCTCTGACTACCCTTAACTTTGTCAGCTTGAATTGTTGTCTATTCCACTACTCAACTACTTGTTTTTTACCTCATTTTGTCAACATTCTCTGCTACTTCGACCAATATTCTAACTAATATTTGAACTCGACCACCACTCACTCGGTCCTCCCACAATTGTCATCCTCTAACTACTCTACATCAACTATCTCGGTTACCACTTCCCCTTTTTTCTCTTGTCTGGAGGTCATTGACTATCTTGTAGATGAATTAGACTAGAAATATTAGGGCCCAGATCCCCTACATTAGTATCCCTATTTTGAAAATACCTACCCCCTTGATTCATTATCTTCTTGAACTCCTCCTCTAGAATCCATGTCACTTATGTTAGTGTTTGAGAAAAAATGGAGATTCTTGAATACAATTCTTTAATCCACAATTACAGTGCAGATAGATCCCATCAATAATACAAAGACATAAATAAATCCAACCATAGAACACAGGATATACCCTGGGAAAATCCTCCACTGATTCTGAGGATTACAAAAACCAAACAAACAATCTTAGAGTATGATTGATAATCGACAGAGAATGATTACAACACAATAGAAGATTATTTTTTCTAAGAGCAAAAGAGAAGAGAGATCAAATGGAACACAGCGATGATATTTCCAAGTGCATAACACTTTAATAACAAGTCAAATTAGGTCACACAAGGAAGGTAGTGAATATTACATGCTTCAATAAGTACTTAACATTGAGAACACTGTTTTATCTTCAACCATGCGCCCTCACTAACTTGGTGTTAATTTGGAACTCCATAATTACCTCCAAAAAGAAGATATCTTCCCTCCATTAATTCACTGAGTTTAACTATCTCTAATTGTGTTGTTAACTAAATGAACTGAACTGAACCGAATGCAACTGCATGCAACTGAATGCAATTGAATGTATATGAACAAAACTAAATGTAACTGAATAGAACTGAATGTAACTGAATAGAACTGAATGTAACTAAATAGAACTAATTGTAACTGAACAGAACTGAATGTAACTTAATTAAATTGAACAGAATTAAATGTAACTAAACTGAACTGAATGTAACTGGACATAACTAAATGTAACTAGTGCTTCTCCATCGATGTCATATTCAACAACCACTTTGTGTAAATTAAGGAGTTGATTCCTTAATTAACTAAACTTTGTTTATCACAACTAAGACTCAACTAATGTCTTATTAATTTGAGTTCACTTGGAGGCATACATGGGAAATTTGATTTATCCCTCTATCTCTATGCTCATATTAATTTTCTCTACACAGTCCATATGTGTTTTCAATAATTCTATATCATATCATACTCATAATAATTGTATCGAACCTATGATCATATGCATTACCTAGGTCATATAGTCACATGTTAAAGTAAATCACTCTAAGGGTAGCTAATCCCTAAGAGAGACTTGTAGCACCTGTTGACCATGACTAGCCATACATCACACAGTATATCCACTTTACATAGTAAAGTACACCACCTCACAATGTGAGGATATTTGTAGAACTTGATATTAAAGTACACCACCTCACAACATGAGGATATTTGTAGAACTTGATATTACTCACAAGTCTATTGTCTTGATATTACTCACAATTCTATTTTCTTGATATTACTCACAAAACTCAGACATTAACATAAGGTCATGATCTTAACCATAAGATCCTAGTACAAGCATCTCTCCCGAATAGGACTTAATCAAGGTCCTAGCTTGATACAACACAAGCTCTTTAAATTAACACAATAAGTTAGTGAACTTAATACAACATAAGTTCTAGACTTGACACAACAAGTCTCATGGAGAGGATTTGAACTTAATACAACATAAATTATGTATTTGACACAACAAGTCTCATCGAGGATGACTCCCAGAGCTGTAAAATATAACACTCCCTCTCAGCAAGGGAGACATTCTATGCCATAGCAGTAATTTCCTGTCACACCAATATTATCTTGAAAGTGTCAAAACTTCATCAGTAGCTATGTATTGGAATTCATTACATGACCATGACTTCAATGAAGTAAAACTTCATCTCAAATGTGTTTTATCATAACACACATATAGGGTTTTCCAGAAAGCTTGACACTTAATAACTGTAGACTCAAGTTTTTCACCCTACTAGGTAGCTTCCCAAGATATACTACACCTCAGTATGTAGTACTATCCGTATAAAACATTTTTCTTCTGAAGTACTCTCAAACATGTATCTTGCTTCTGTAGTACTATCCATAATACACTTGGATTTTGTAGTACTAGCCGCAAATTACAATTCTTATCTCAGGCTAAAAAAATATCTATATAGCATAATAATGTAATAAGGATCCTATTCTAATGTACCTCAAAATGTACTCAAACATATGCTTAGTCGCAAGCATAAAATACAAGTCTACTAAAAGACCAACTCTTAGACATAGTAGCACCATGTGGATCCAATCTAGAATAAAGTTTCTCTAAACTAGAAACCATGGATTTTAAATCCATCACATACAACAAATGTTTAATAACATGCAAAAAGAAATACGTTCATTTTCTTTCACTCTTCAACATTTGTTTACTTCTTGAATATTCTGATATTTGGATAATTTCTATGTGAGCTTGCCATTCTCTGTGATGTTCTTCAAGGCCTTATCATTTTTTGAGTGATTCTTATCTTTATACTATGACACCCCAATTACCTCTCTGAGAGGTTTAAATGTGCTCTAAGAGTCCAGACTATAACTCTTCTTGATTATCAAAAGTATTTGAGACTTTGACCATGTGTCTGCTCATGTGGATTCTATCAACAAGGTATCATAGCCCTTTGATGCTTCAGCCATGCACCATGACTTAACTGATGGTGATTTTATCTATTGCTACCTATGAAGACACATTGAATACTCACTCTTCAACTAGAGGGTTTTTTCTATACTATACCAAGCTTGTCTCGGATAGAGGCATAGTAAGAATGTTGTCAATGCTTCTCATTTGTGATATGTACCATGTCTCGAATATAACTGACTAGAAACCTCATAAATCTCTACTGCATTACAACATGATTTATCTAGAGAAACATATGTGATATTTTGCCGATCACTATATTAGTAAGATATCATATATCTTTGAAACTCTATTTCACCAACCAAGACATATCTGGGTCCACATACACTTGTACCAAGTAGGTACCACAACACATGCTTTGTTGTACATGTCTATGTATAGATTGCAAAGCATATAATATATCGTCGGACATGTGAATAACCAAATACATCTCAACTAGTTTGATATCCTCCAAATATGAAATAAGAATTGTAAAATTTCATATTTACCTTCATATGTGTGGCCATGGATTTGTAGTCCATCATCCTGAAACTCTTCAAGCTCTTTTACTGCACATTTTCCTTAACTGAGGAAAATTTGTATCTGGTGACTGCCACACCTAATCATAAGAATCATAAAAAGATTCTTAAATATTGTTTTGAGCTTCCTTCTAAATTATGAGCATCATGTAGTTCTCCCTTTTTATAGGAGGTACATTAAGCAGTTACATTAGTTCTTTAGGATCTATGGATACTAGCAGCTCCCTCTCACCATGTGAATGTAAGAATCATAATATGGGTCCTCCATCATGGAGACTTCATTCCCATCTCTGTATGAAGCTCTTCTTGATAGATGAATGCAAATAAGATAATTTAATTATCTTCAAGAGTCTTAACATCTCTCATAATAGGATTAGGGATTCCATTCTGGCTTCTTCCTAATACATAAGAACCTCCCAATCTGCTACCAGAAGCTTCTTGCTTCACAACATCCCTCTCTCTTTCAGGATCATCCATCGAAATTACTCCTCATTCAATATATGTCATTTTTACTTGTAAGTCGGTACATATAGTTTTTCCCTACAATCCAAATTCAATCAAGTTATTAGCAACCTTGCATAATCCAGGAATTTCAATAAAATGACAAACAACACACATTGATATGCAAAACATTTTAACCAATGTTTCAGTATAACCATATCTCACTAATTTTAATCACATGAATACCTCAATGTATTTGTAGTGGTTCATATAGTTATGTACACATTAAATCAATGTTTTGACATAACTCCATTCATTTTTCATGTAATGTTATGTAGTTCTATATCAGTCTTATATCTCATGAAGATTTATGCAAACCCTTATTCTTCTTAACATGATTTCTCCTATTTACCAATAAAATATAAAGATTGTAACATATGCTTTTAATCATGTTTATACCATAACATCATCCCTAATCACACGAATATAGATTGTAATGAAACAAAATCTGATTTTATTAAAGAATACGATAATCAAATAATGATGCAGCCCAACATTCATATCTCATGAATAACCATGCAGCTCTATATTCATATGTTTATGAAAAATCATGCAGCACAACATTCATATTTCATGAATCAATCATGCATATCTATATTCATATCTTATGAACAATCACGCAACTCTATATTCATATTTTATAAAACAACCATGCATGCTCTATATTCATATCTTATGAACAATCAAGCATGTTCTATATTCATATTTTATAAAACAATCATGTAACTCTATGTTAATATCTTATGAACAATCATGCATGCTTTATGTTCATTTCTTATCAAGAATTATTTATAGTCATACCTTATGAATTTTGTTTATTTGCAAATAAATGAAAGACAATCAACATATATGCTCACAATTCCTAATCTTAGGGATATGAATTTCTATATGACTGTAATGAAAACATTCAAAAACATATAGATCTAAATAGCATATAATAAAACAATTGGGTACTTATATTTTTTTTTTTGCATGCTCTGTCTTGATCTCTGCTTTGCTGTGGATATTATTGGAGTCCCTCGGTATTGATCTCTCTACAAATTTGAGTGCATGGAGGAGGTAGCGAATCTCAACATGGAGAAACTGGATCCCATGCAACCTAGAGCGAATGCTCTTCTTCAAGGAAAAATTCTTCTAACGACCATCCTATTCTTGGGATGAGATCCCAACTCTATGAGGATTTCATTATACACAAGATCCATTGAATAATCATAATAGCCAAACTACAGATCCTGGGGTTGTTCCATCCATCTGTCCACTTTGGGAAAACGACCATAACACAAATTCTAAGAATTCCATCTTCAAATACCTTATCATATCTCTCAAACTGTTGCAAAATTTTGAAATATTCTTGATTGTAATCTAAATTAGTCTATATGGGAAGTGTGTTATAAACCATTTTGTCTGATTCCTTACGGATTGATCAGAACGTCTCCATGAAATTTGTCTCCTAAAAAGTGATGGAAATGTCACATATTTAATTGCTCTTTAATTTTCCCTGCATTGGATAAAGACTCCTCACTCATTGAGTTCACGTAGACATATAGATCATACTCCTCAAGAATTATTAACACTCTTTCCTTTCATGTATTGAAGTTGTAAGCACCTTCAACTAAGTCTCTCGGTTGGGAAAAGATCGATTCCATGGATCCAAGCTCTTTGCTCAATGCTTCAAGATCTATGTAGGTCTTAGTTTCTTGAACAGACTATGCTCTTACACGCCCTTGCTCTGATACCATGTTAGTTTTTGAGAAAAAATGGAGATTATTCAATCCAATTCTTTAATCCACAATTACAGTGCTGATAGATCTCATCAATAATCCAAAGACATAAATAAATCAAACCATAGAACACAAGATATACCCTGGGAAAATATTCCATTGATTTGGAGGATACAAACCCCAACAAAAAATCTTAGAGTATGATTGAAAATCAACACAGAATGATTACAACATGATAGTAGATTATTTTTTTCGAGAGCACAATAGAGGAGAGATCAAATGGAACACCGTGATGATATTTCCAAACAAGTCAAATTAGATTATACAATGAAGGACGAGGATATTGCATGCTTCGGTAAGTAGTTAACATTGAGAGCGCCATTTTATCTTCAACCATGATCCCTCACTGACTTGGTGTCAAGTTGGCACTCCATAATGATCTCCCATAAATAAGATATGTTCCCTCCATTAATTCACTGAGTTTAACTTTCTCTAACTCAATTGTTAATTGAATGAACTAAACTAAACTGAATGGAATTGCATTCAAATGGATGGAACTAAATGTATATGAGCATAAATAAATCTAATTGAACAAAACTGAATTGAAGTGAATGTAACTGAACATAATTGAATGTAGTTGAACTGAAATAAATGTAACTAGCGCTTCTCCATCAGTGTCATCTTCAACAACCACTTTGAATAAATTAAGGAGTTGATTTCTTAATCAATTGAACTTTGTTGATCACAACTAAGACTCAATTGATGTCTTATTAATTCGAGCTCACTTGGAGGCATACATGGGAAATTCGAATTCTTTCTCTATCTTTGTGCTCATACTAATTTTCTCTGCATGGTCCATATGTGTTTTCATCAATTCTATATCATATCATTCTCATAATAATTGTTCTGTACCTATGATCATATGTATTACTCGAGGTCATATAGTCACATGCTAAAGTAAATCACTCTAGGGGTATCTAATCCCTAGATGAGACTTGTAGCACCTGTTGACCATCAATAGCCATACATCACATAGTATATCCACTTTACACAGTAAATTACACCACGTCACAACATGAGAATATTTGTAGAACTTGGTATTACTCATAAGTCTATTGTCTTGATATTACTCACAAGATTTATAGCATCACCACCTTAATCATATGAGGATATTTGTAGGACCTGATATTACTCACAAGTATACGGTATTGATATTACTCACAAGACTCAGACCTTAACATAAGGTCATGATCTTAACCATGAGATCCTAATACAGGCATATCTCCCGAATAGGACTCGATCAAGGTCTTATCTTGATACAACACAATATCGTTAACTTAACACAATAATTTAGTGAACTTAATACAACATAAGTTATGGAATTCACACAAAAGGTCTCATGGAGAGGTTTCGAACTTAATACAACATAAGTTTCATACTTGACACAACAAGTCTCATGGAGGATGACTCTCGAAGTTGTGCATCTAAAAAATTATTCTAGACTTTTGTCTTTCCATCTAACCAAATATTCTATCTTTGTTTAATTTATGGTTCAACCAACCTCTCGCTCATCAAAAAATTCCACAACTTCTTATGTTGGTCATCTTGGCAACCGATCCTTCCATTCAATATTCATCTCACCTCCACTATTCTATCCTTCCTCATACTTGTACAAATTTATGACGTTGAATGTCAATGAAATTTCAACTCCTCCAACAAATCCAACACATATGTATTATCAAAAACCATTTCCAAGATCTTACACAGACCAATCTTCTTCAATTTCTACTGATTATATATTCCTCTAGGGAACCTTTCTTTACTAAGGTGCGCATATACCAAATCTTCTTCTCTAAAATATTGTAGTCGTCTCTTCTGGTCGTCCCTCAACTTGTAATCGATGTACTCTTTTCCAACTGCTTCCTCACATTTTCATGCACTTCCTTCATATGGTTGAAAAATGATTATGCATATGCACTCTTTTGTGTCCCAGTCGATATCATTTCTAGGTCAAATACCCAATGTTTACTTCTCCCTTACACGATCTATAAAGGGCTCATCCCTATTGACCGATTCATAGAGTCATTGTACGCAAACTTTGCCTATGCTAACATGTTCTCCTAATGTTTCGATTGATCAACAGTTAGACACCTCGTCAAATTTCCAAGGATTATGTCCACCCATTAGCTAGTGGAAGTATGTGAAGTTGAATTGCAACTTCATGTTTAACTTCTTCCACAAGTCTCTCTAGAAATGACCTTAAACTTAGTGTCTCTATCCAAAGTTATTTACTTTGAAAACCCATGCAATATTACGAACTTTTTGAAAAATAGGATAGTAATACATGTGGAATCACTTGTCTTCTTGTAGGGAATAAAGTGTTCCATATTCAAGAATTATTCGACTACTACAAAGATGAATTCATTACCTTATTGTATCTTTGGAAACCCCAACACAAATTCCATGCTAATATGTTCCCATGGAATGGTTGACACTGGAAATGGTGCATACAATTCTGTATTGTAAATTATTACTATAGAAAGCAAGCATATACAAAAATTTGAATCCATTTATTTACATTAGTTACCAATCCTGACAGATAATACTTCTTTTCAATCAATGTATTGGTCTTCTCAATGCTAAAGTGACCTCCTAATCCTATAGTGTGTAATTCTCTTATCAATTTTTCCTAAACTGATCCTCCAGGAATACAAAGTTGATGTCATCTAAACAAGTATACTTCTTGGATTAAATAATCCAATTATGGATTTTTTTTATACTCCACGACTCTTTTCACGCCTTCCATGATTCAACAAAATATCTATCAACTACATAGTTGGATTTCATTGACTCCAACAAATTTGACTAAATAGTCATTGTTCCCATCAATGCAACTCATAGACTCAGTGTGTCAGTGACTCTATTCAAATTCTTGACTTATGCTTCAACACAAAAGTGTAACTCTGTAATAACTTCACCCATTTCATATGTCATTAGTTCAAATTTGTCTAACTGTTTAAGTACCTCAAAGATTGATGGTCCATTAACAAAAAAAACTCCCTAGGCAAGAAATACTGTCTCTACTTCTTTAATTCCTGAACGATTGCATAAAACTCTTTGTTATAGACTAAATATGTCTTCTTGACATCGTCCAACTTCTCACTAAAAAATTCAATTGGTTTTCCTTCTTGGCTTAGCACTGCTCCAATCACCATTCCACTTGCGTCGTAGTAGACTTGAAATACTTTATCAAAATATGGGATGGATAAGACTGGTCTCTTTGTCACCTTTTGCTTAAATCTATCAAATTCTCATTGTGCCACTTCATTCCACTGGAACTCTCCTTTTTTCATACATGCTATCAGTAGTACACATATCCAACTAAAATCCTTCATGAAATTCCTCTAGAAAATAGCAAGTCCATGAAGACTTCTTACTTCTGTGGCATTCTTCAGCTCTAGGCACTCTAATATAGATATGACCTTCTTTGGGTATATCTTTAGTCCCTAGTTGGAAATTATGAATCCAAGCTATACTAATTCCTCCCTCATGAAGGAACATTTCTACAAATTCACTGGAAACTTTTCTTGACTCGGGATTTGCAAGACTTGCCTCAATTGAGTCAAGTGTTCACCTTTTTTCTTACTAAAAATCAAAATGTCATCGAGGTAGAAAACGAAGAACTTTCCTAGAACTGGCTTCAATACTTTATTCATTGGCCTCATGAACATTCTTGGTGCATTGGTCAATCCAAATGGAATAACTAACCACTCATACAACCCTTCCTTCATCTTGAAGGTTGTCTTCCACTTGTCTCCTTCTCTAATCATGATCTGGTGATATCTACTCTTCAAGTTGGTCTTGTTGAAGTATCTAGCTCCACTCAAGAATTCAATCAATTCATTCATTCTCAAAAATGGAAATATGTATGTGATTATGGTGATGTTATTGGCCCTTTATTCGATGCAATACATCCTCCATTCTCCTCCTTTTCTCGATGCAAGTACAATTGCTACTACACATAGACTTGGGATCTTTTTGATAAATCCTCTATCCAACCATTCTTGGACCTATCAGTTCAGTTCAACCTTCTCAGTCATCATCATCTTGTCCAACACCTTATTTAGTAGACTCAACCCTTGGATCAATTCAATCTAATGGGATATGATTCTCAATGGAAGTAATCATGTCAGCAATTCATCGACCAATATCTCCTTGAACTCAACCACATCTTTTTTACTTTGGTCGAGATGTTCTCCTTTGTATTTTACACATTAAACCCCTTCAGAACAACTGCCATGCAATATTTTTTCTTCTTTTCCTCTCAATAAATATTTAGTTGAACACATCAACACTCTCTTCTCTCAATAGTTATTTTCACTTCTCGTATGACTCTTATCTTCTTTCAAGGGAATCATTTTAATTTGCTTGCCATATTTCTCCGCTATAACAATGTTTGCATGCCCACCATAAATAGTGTTCCTATCATACTGCCATGGTCTACCTAATAGCAGATGAGAACATTACATAGGAACGACATCAGAAAATACATTGTCACTTAAAGGGCCAATTTTGAAATTTATCAAACATTTCCTTGACACTGTAACATAGTGTCTCTTCTACAACCAACACACTATACGAATTTGGGAGTAGTTGACACTTTAGCACTAGTTTCTTGATGTATTCTGGAAAGATCGAATTCTCTATGCCACCTCCATTGACTATCATCGTACAACACCTATTTCTAAACTTTACCTTGGTTTGGAAGACAAAATTCCATTACATGGGTTCCTTCTCTTGTCGTGCAAGTTTTAACAATTTTATCCTAGTCATTATGTTTCGTCCTACTTCTGACATAGTATATGTTATATTTTCTCCTACAATTGAACTGTCTCTATCTTTGGTCCCATGAATTTTAGTCTCTTGGTCATATTCCAACTTGCAATATATTTGGTAACTCATATCCCTTGTGGACCAATTCTCAACACTCATAGTAAACAACTTTGGTTAAGTTAGCATCCCTTCCACCCAAAGTTCCTCTTCAACCAAAATTTCCTCTACGTCTGGGGTTTTCACCACTTTTTCAATACTCTGATGCATAGTTTCCACTCATACCATCATCTCTTTCAAATTCACTATTTTATTCTCTCTGTGATCTACTAGTTTGTGCCCTTGTGGAAGTAACTTTTCCATCTCTACCTTTCACAGAAGTCTTTCCCTTAGCTACATAGGTATTTTTGGTGAGCTTGTATTCTGCTTTCAATTCTAATTGGTAGACCTATCTGACTATTCTGAACCTTGACAGGATCAATTCATCATGAATGGTATATTTTAGGCCATTCACATATCTAATTGCTTCTTCTTCTCCTTCATTAGTCTATCTCAGATTGGTAGTCAGTGTGTATAATTATTCTGTGAATTCTTGAAAAATCAACTCCTTTTGTCTTAAATCACGCAATTTCCTTAATAGAGTGATCATGTAGTAAGTGGGAAGGAATTTATCCTTCAAGTTGGAAACCATTCTGTCCTAATATTTGATTTTATCTTTTCCCTTATTTACTTTGCCATCCTACACATTGTCCCACCACAATGAGGAAGGATTGATTAACTTTAATCAAGCAATTGTTACCCTATCGGGGTCTTAAATCTTCTTCATGTCAAAATATATCATCATTTCCCTAACCCATTCTATCAACTATTCATGTTAAGTCTCCCTAAGTAGGTAGACACCTCCAATTCGGACTTACCCTTCATGTTAGACAACACTTTTAGCATCTTATATTCTAGTTTTTATTTTTCATCCTCAACGACTTCCTCTTCTTCATCTTCCACATCCTTGTGGTTAAGGATTTCAATCACAAATCCCCTTTTTTGTGCTTCTTTCACAACATCCAACTCACTCTTCAAATTCCTCATGGTATGAACGCATTTTTCAAATGTCTCACATTCAAGAGTCACACATGCACCTCCAACAAACCTTCATCCTCTACCACATACATTGACACCCCTCTCATCTATTTCACCTTCAATCGACCAACTGAATCACCACCGCCCCAATTGCAACTGGGTTTACTAGACTCCTACAACTGTACCCAACTGCAACTGGAGTTGCTTTCTCATCCAACCATCACTGAACTATTCTCATAGGATGCTCCCTCTCTAATACCAAACTAGTAACATTTTTTTCTACTATTGTTATATAATGGTGCACAACATAACATAATGGACACCCACAACACACTAACACATAGAAGATGCCAAGAAGTATGGATTTCTATTAATTCAGAAATTCAAATTATAGTGACAGATTACAATTTCAAATTCAATGCCTTGTTTTGTCAGATTATTTATGACCTCTCTAATTACATCAACTCTTAGAAACTTTACACTAGGTTTCAACCACCTCACTCTCTTGGGACAACAACCTCCTCCTTTGCTCTGAATTGGTATAGTTGTATCCTACCTCAATTTCCATTTATAGATATTCTTGAATCCTCTCAGTGATTCGATGGTATAACTTGTGAAAATATTATTCACATAAATATCTAGGAGATAAGGGAATCCTCACAACCCAAGAGTTTCACAAATTATGCAAAAAAACAATGAAAAGAGCAAAACTAACACATAGGAATAGTGCCAATAATTGAAGTTTCTATTAATGTACAACTTGTAAATGTGTTTGGAACATGTTTATAATACAACTGGATAAAATTGTTAGCCTTATGAGAAAAATGGTGGCATACATGTGGCAGGCTTAGATTGGACCTCAAAACCCCCCAGGTTGACCAATGAGCTCCCAAACCACCTCAAACGGTCACTAATGGCCATGTGAGCATGGGTGAAGCATGATAGATCATAAATAAGGGTAGGATAGGCATTTTTAGGTGCATGGGTGAGTGGGAGTGGCTCTAGGTAGCATTTAATGGTCCAAAAGATTAAAAAAACACTTAAATATGATGCATGGGCACCTCTGGTCAAACCAATTCCCTATTTTAAGGACTGGGACTACCCCAGAGACTGAAATTTAATAAATAAGGGTGCATGTGTCTCCTGAATGATCAAATGTTGGTGCTTGGGTGCATTAATGATTCTAAAACCCCCAAATACCTTGTTATACCAACATAACCAAGGTTTGGACCATATGAAATAAGTACAAAACAAATGAAAGTGTGTCCTAGGTATATGTGACCATGGTACTAGGTGGTATTATTCTCTAGCACCCTCTCTCAAGTCTAAATTAGTGTAACCATATCAAAAAATTGAGGCCTTGGAAACTGAGGCTCAAGTCACTTGTTACAAAATTTTATTTGTCCATGTAAAAATGAGGAAAGAGGTAAAACCTCATGTGGAAAATACTCCCTCAAGAATGGACATGGCATAGAGATGATCAAAATGTATTCAACATGTATTCTTCTTCACTTGAATTAGCTGAATGAATAACTTATTGGTGATATACTTGGTGAAGATGTTGTGAATGCCCAGATCATGCATCAATGCACCAATGTGTTGTAGACAAAGAACATGTGGAGAGGCCCCTTGAAGGTCATCATTTGATGATGGAAGAGCATCATAAGAATTCATTTTTCTACAAGAATACTCTGATCTAGAAGCATAATAGATAATGGAAAATATGTATCTCCAAACTCTTTCCCAAAGAGCATCAAAAGACTCAACAAAATCATCTTCTTGTGTAGTTGCCATATCATGAATTAAACCATGGATCTTCTTCCCAATTTGATGATGCACATTCACAACTCTGTAAAAAATCTCACGAGGCTTTGAAATATCAGAATAGAAGTGATATATAGAATGAAATATCAGAGGTATAGTGTCTCCATGAGCGAATGGATCCATAATGGGGAAAGAGTTGGTAACTAGATCACACTGACAATTGAGCGAGCTCGGATGGTCTAGAGACTTGAAATTTGAACCATAGGTGGTGATATCAGGTCCATACATTTGTAACAATAGTCCCATGAAGGCCAATTAAATTTCTTTCCAACCAATGAATGATATGAAAGACATAAAAAAAACATAAACACAGTGACATAGTATTGGAAACAATGCAATTGTGAGATTTTCCAACTAGAGAACTTGGGGGTTGTAGGGTATTCTGGGAATAAAATGTTTGGGGAAATGAGTTTAAGTATTTCATAACCTATATATCAGCCTGTATATCACCTTCAGAATCATAATAGGAATTATATTAATGGAGTGGGAAAGAGCTTTCAGAATACAGCTCAGAAACTAGTGAAAAATTACTAGTATTTGAAGAAACTTTGGTTAATTGTTTGGGGTTTCTTCCAAGGAAGGGATGTAGGTTTCATAATATGATATATCAGACTTTAAATCAGAAAAAAAATATCATAAATACAGGCATGAGAAATAGGCTCGACCCTAGCACCCAAATCATATAGGCTCTTACCATCTTCTTGTTCCAAGGATAGCTTTCCTTCTTCTCTTCTTGCAAAATTTGGAACATCGATATTATTTTCTTCAAGCAACTTTGTCATGATGTATAAATTATTTCTGAAACAATATTTTTCATGACAATAAACTCTTCAATAAACAAACTTTGGTTTCTCTCTTTTGATATTCATCCTCCTGGATTTCGAATCCTCATCAGTTGAACTTGAGCTTTCTAAATCTGGATGCTTCTTCTCCTTCACTCTTTGCTACTTTGAATCCTTGGATTTATTATTGAAATTAGATTGATTCAAAACACCTCCATCAAGGGCTTGATCCTTGCTGGATTTTATGATAACCATTTTAACCAACTTGTCTTGTTCTTGAGTCAAAGAATCCATGAAGTCTTCCAATGTAGGCATTCTCCAATTTTGAATGTCCAGCTTTCCTGAATGGAATTACGAGACACACACAAAATACTCAGGAACTAGCTTCAAAAGGATAAACAAGATCAATTTCTCTTCCTTATTCTCTATTCCACATTGTTTTAGCTAGAGCACCAAGGATTTGAACTTTGTGAAGAAATCCTAGATTGTCTCAAAGTGAGTTGGGATCAATGTGATCAACTCATTTTCGAGTTGGTGTCCTCTCATATCATCAGTCTTCCTAAATAGTGACTCAAGATTGAGCCATAACTCATTGGGTGTAGTAATATTGTCTATATGAAATATAATATCCCTCTAAATACTGAGGCAAAACATCGTGAATTCCTCATCCAATCTGTTGAAATATGTGGATTTTTCCACGACAGAGTTGGGCTCATTTTCAGTTGCCATGGTTACTCTGTAAAGGCCTTTCAATATCAACTAGATCACCATTTATTCCTTCCAATAAAACTAATTTAATGGGGTAAACAAGACATGACTCTGCTCTATTTCTTCTTGCACACTGAGTGATAAAGGCACTGGAACTACCTGCAATGCAAACACTTGAATTTTTTTTGGAGGAGGCCCTAGATTGCAACTCAAAACCTTTGAATTCGACTTGAATATCCAAATAGCTCTGATACCATGTGCAAATATGATTCAAAACAATATATAGGATATAAGGGAATCCTCACAGCTGAATATTTTCACAAATTATATAGAAAAACAATGAAAAGAGCAAAACTAACACATAGGAATAGTGTCAATAACTGATTTTTTTTATTATTGTACAAATTTCAAATATGCATGGAACATGTTTATAATACAACTGGAGAAAATATTTAACCTTGGGATTCAAATTGGTGCAATGCATGTGGCAGACTTAGATCGGACATCAAATCCCCCTAGGTTGACCAATGAGCTCCCAAACCACCTAAAATGGTCAGGAATGGGCATGTGTACATGGGTGAAGCATGTTGGATAATAATAAGGGTAGGATAGGTGTGTTGGAGTGCATGGGTGAGTGGGAGTGGCTCTAGGAAGCATTTAATGGTCCAAAAGAGAAAAAACCACTCAAATACAATGCATGGGTGCCTCTGGTCAAACCGGTTCCCTATTTTAAGGAGTGGGAGTGCCCCAAGGACTGAAATGTCATAAATTAGGGTGAATGTGTCTTCTAAATGATCAAATGTGGGTTATTGGGTGCATTAATAAGTCAAAAACCCCCAAATACCTTGCTAGACCAACATAACCAATGTTTGGACCATATGACATAACTACAAAACAAATGAAAGTGTGTCCTAGATATATGTAACCATGGTAATAAGTGGTATGATGCTTTAACACAACTAATACTCTTTAAATTCTCATCTACCACTCCTTGTGTATGATCACATCTTGTGTTCAACAACTTCCATAACTACATAATAACTACTCCAATTATTCCTTCTTCAACTACTCGACCTTTCATTTCCTTTCCTTAGCTAGTCGGTCATTTTACTTCATAATTTTATCATCATCACAAATCCTAGTTGGAATTTTCTTTGTTTTCCATTGTACGTGAACAATATTCGTTGGTACCATTTTCATTAGCTAAATCACTACCTCCTCTATCTCTTTTTCATCCTCAACCAACCTCCATAGCTATTAGTCGATTGCGCTCCAGCTCCGTTATCAGTCCAAAATTCATCGATTCTCCTCCATACAACTTTAGTTTCCTAATCCCTGACAGAAAAATATTAGATCTCGATGCCCCTACATCACCGTATAACATATTCATTCCAAATATGGATCCAAATCTTATCCCCAATTAAGAAGTTATGTCAGACGTGATGCTTGTCATGGCATTTATTTTAAAAGGTTGAGTTCTATTGTAGAAAGTCATTCCAAAATCTTAAACATTTTTGTTGTGTTTCTACTCAATCATTATTACAAATATGTTGACATCCATAAGTGTGTTCACTATAAAAAATTCCTTCTTTTGATTGATGCACTAGTGTACTTTGCATAAATACTTGAGAACAAGGCTCATTTCCTCCTCCTTGAGGCTTGAAGGAGCTATTAGTATATAAAACTTATTTGCGTATTCATCGATATACTAATATTGACACTAATGCATTGGTCTTTGTTTTGTGTATCCATATTCATGATGTTTAGTGGATAAAATTTACATTATTTACACAAATACTATCACATGTAATGTTTGGATCTATGCACTACTAACCCAGCTTTAGTAGAGAAAAAAATCTTCATGGTTGTGACATTAATATTTTATGTATCACTAAATTTATTGACATCAAAACATATGTTTAAGATGTGGAATATTATGATTAATCTTTACCTCAAAAGAGTGTTTTCCACCAAACAAACATAGTCCATACTAGACTGATGATCCAAATGTAATTGTTCTTACTAACATGTCAAATTGATTAAGCATTGTCGCATCTTGTTTCTAAAGAGATTCTTTGATCACAGACATTACAACACTAATATTAGGGGTGCTCGAGTTGGTGGAGTTCTTCCATGATATCTTTGGTCATGACAAGTGTGTTAAAGTGTTATTTAAGGGAATAGTATCAACCTTATGACATTGGCACTGTAAACATGTCAAAATAGGCACACCCTTTTACTTAATCTTGAATTGACTTTTCCCATATGGGAATCTCAAATTGACTCATGTTTGACCAATCCTAGGAAAGAACCCACCAGACTCATCATTTTCAAAGGGATTGCCTATTATTTTTTTCCACATCGATACCCACTTTTTATCATCATAATTTTTGCAAGGAGATCCTATATAATTTTATAGTTCCCCTATAATACCCATATACTTGACCAATCCTAGGAAGAATTAAGAGGGAGTTCCTATTGATTTTTGTCTATATCTACTCTTTGAAAAGCATTGCACAAATATTCTTGAATTATCCATAAATTAGATAGAGGTGATCCTTATGCTTATTCTTTAATACCATTGAACATGGCTAGCATAGAATAATTCCATTCCATAAATGTGTGTTGCTCTTCAACTTATGCAAAACTGGTCAAATTGCATGGCTCGTTCACACTAGAAAATGGGCAAATTTGATTGCAATGCTCAAAATATATTTATGTACAAAATATTCTTAACATTATTACCTACTTGTATAGAATACAAGAGAACACTAAACGAATTCTAATAGTTTCATTTCTATGGTACCGTAACTTATATTGCAGACTGGAAACCATCAAAGAGGTAGAAAATAGAAGGGTGTGGTATACAAGTCTGTAATGGAACATCGGAATTGAGCAGAGAAGCAACAACATCATCTTCTTCTCATAATATTTTGAAAGGGAGGCCGAGGTTGTGTCAGATGTGCAAAGGTTGTGGTAAACTACTAGAGGAGGCTCTAGTTAGAGCCATTCCATACAATAGCATGTACAAACATGTGTTTCTCGAGATACGACCACCCATTTGTCAAAATTTATGTTATTGGATGTCATCCACAAAGAATATGAAAAAGGTAAGAGATGTTATAGTGGTAGAAGCTATTTAAAGAATTCACCTAATAGGTTATATTTGACAGAGCCACAATAAAATAATTCCCCCCAAAAATAAAGATATTATAGTCATAGCAATGATGAGTTGGAGGACATCATATTAAGCACATTGATTGTCATCTATCTCTATCACAACCACTTAACTTGTGGCCAATGGACATCGATAGGTTACAAGTTATATTCCACAAACAAGATACTTGTTCTCCCGGGGTAGTTGAACTAATTTCCTGTTATCCATGCATCAAATATGAATTACTCATCCATTGGCTACTAGTTATCCATGCATAGCTACCACTGATTTTTTATATTCTTTTTCTTTCATAATTATTTATTTCAAATTTGGAATAACTACCATAAAATCAATATAGACAATACACTTGTCTCATCCTCATGCAATCTAGGAAAATCATCGGCTCTAGTCCAAACGAAATTCTAAAATATAAACACATATCGTGTAACTATTGGTTTCTTAGAGTTTTCATTTCCATTCTTCTCTTTGTTTTGAGAGAGTTATCATTCTCATTCTTTTATTTCTTAGAGTTTTCATTGTCATTCTTCTACCTGTTTTGGGAGAGTTTTCATTGTCATTCTTCTACTTACAAATGTTTTCATAAGGAATCTCCAAATATATTTTGGAATGTCTCCATAAATAATCTTTAAAGACATTTTGAGACTTCTTTGCAATATTCATAAGTTTGAGAAAATTTGAAAAAGAAAAAAATTATGAATCTCACATATCATAGGCGAGAAGGTGTTGATTGCTAAAAATTCTCCTTTTTCTTATCATCCCCATATCATTTTCCATCCTATTCCTTTTTACTAATACAACCATATTTACTATTTTCCTATCAACAAGTCTTACCCTAATCAGATGTATACAGATAAAGGGCATTGGTATCTCAGCTTGTTGATGCACGCACAAGACATGAGCTTATGGTGTGTTTTGATAATTTCAAGGGTATAGCTTAGCTCATCAGTTCCAACATTTTATGTCTCATCCAACTCATCTCACCTTCATCCATATGGCTTGTCATATTACGGAGGATGGGATGGCGCATGTTTTTGAATACTTTTCTAATTTGTTGTTTATGTTATAATAACACGTTAATGACAATCTTGATGAATTTGATGTTGTTGTAACTATTTATATTTTATGTAATTGATAACTTGATCTTAGAAATATCCTTGGTAATGGGATTTGGAATAGTTTTTGAGTGTGAAGTGTTATCACCAGTGCTAAAATTTAAGGATTTTTACAGATGCGTCCACGCTAATTCCCCTGCAAAGGGATAAGCCAGTGAAAATGATGAGAAAGATCAAAAATTTCCCATGTCATATAACTTGAGTAAGTGTTGAGCAGGTTCTAACAGATATGTTCCTGGTCTAAAGTGAAGAAAATAGTAAAAAGTACTTAGGAACAGTATTGGAAATGAGCCTGGTATGAAAATTCCAACCAAGGACAATTCTTGGCGAGAATGGACGATGGAGATCTAAGCCAAAATGTGATATGATGCTTTAGAAGAATCTCACAGAAGAAATGTCAAAGAAAAGAGGAGATCCACATATGATCGCAGATCAATGGTTAAGGTTAACTCCAGGGTAAATCATGGGTCCAACAAAAAGGCGGAAGCAGAAAAGGAAAAGATTTAGTTGTGAAAGTTGGTAAACTTGATTTTTGCTTTCCGTAGTACGAGATTCAATGGTCAAGGATGGTGCTTGGAAAAATGAACGGTTGAGGAAAAAGCGGGAAGTAAAAAGGAGAAAGCATAAAAGGAGAAAATATGACAATAAAAAGTTAAAAGACCGATTTCTTCTTTCCTCCAGACCATAACGCGTCCCCACCTTGATCATAGATCAATGGTTTAGAACACTTCCGCATTTTTAATCTCATATCAATAGCTCGGAAAGGAGTAGAAATGCGAGAGAGGAAATACAGAAATTTTGTTAGGGAAATATGGAATCCTTCTTTCCTCTAGCCTGTAAGATCTACAGTTCAGAGAGATTCCACAAATATCAAATTCCCGAAAGGGAGTGGAAAGGCGGAATCAAAAAAATCAAAATTGAGCATTGTGAAAAGTTGGAAGTTTGCTTTCTGAATTCCGCAGCTCGCATCTTCATCTCAAATCAACGACTAGGAAAGTTCCTATCTAAGATTGACGGTGTTGAAAACGGAAACATGCACATGGGATAAGTAGCTTTCCCGATATGAAAAATCTGGTGGGCCCGACAAGGATGAACGATGGATATCTGAGCAGATTCCCAATCCACAGCCAAGGATGATTTCACAATGAGAATTAGAAAGGGATAAGTCAAGCTGGAAAATTATGAAATTGGGTACGAGCTTTATCATTCATTGGCTCAGATTAAGTTCCGGTCCCGACCTACGGTTAAAAAGCAATTTCGCAAGTTGAAGGTGCAAGAATGAATAAAATTGTTGTAGGCCACTCGAATCTCCTCTGAATAGTCATTTTCATCAAGCAGGATTGAGTCCTAGGTGTCTTCCCGAATTGATCCACCACGCACATTCCAACGTGCTTTCCCGATTTGTTTGTGATCATGGAGAATCTTCCAGATCATAATTTGTTATGATTTTATGTGTACAGGTTTGATTCTCGTATCAGAACTGATTTTGGGCTCTATTTCGAGGTTGGTCTCAGGAGCTTAGTATTCTATAAATATAGCCTCAAGAGAGGAGCAAAGGGTTCGACATTCATATTTTGAAGCCTCTATGCTTTGTTTTGGAGCTCTCCAACTTTCTTGGAAGTATTAATGCAAAGTATTTCATGAGTGTTTGAGACTCATCATGGTGTTCATTGTTCAGTCTGTTTTCCCTTGTTTGCTTCATTTTCATTTATGTGTCATTTCTGCTAATGCATTTCTAGTTGTATGCAAGGAATTCGTCCTCTATTAAGAACTCCTTACATCGGATAACGTGTTTATTATGTGTTCATGATAAATGTCATGGAATTCATCCTCTGTTATATGCTCCATTTCAGATATCAACCTTCATTGTTTCTTTTGCTAAAGGTGTTTTAGGAGATTCATCCATAGATAGGTGCCTCTTTTTTCATTGGGATTCTTCTCATTTCCCCTTGCCATCTCTCAAAGATATTTTGCTGAATACTAACACCTATTTTTCCTCGGGCTATGAAGGTTATCATTGGTCATTATTTGTTGTAAGTCCTTGAATGTTTCAGGTTTTGACTCCATTTCCCAATGGTATTTAATATGTGTCTTTCTTACACTCTTTAAAATCCAAACAACCATTCCCCTTAGAAATATAGCCTTCGGAATGCTTGTTTAAAGCTATATGTATATGTGAATGACCATGTGACAAAGCGAGAGCCCTCTCTAACTGCTTAGGCTAGAATACAGTCTAACTATTGGTTTGAAATGGTTACCCCGGTGATTTCCTACCACAATCATAGGAAAATTATTGGGTGATAACATCTTGGTGCTGTTGTCGAGGAATAATTTCTATTATCTCCTTGGGGAAACGACATTGTTCTAGTTCTATGACCTGGCTGAGAAACCGGTCATATACACATACTGGTTGTACATGCTCTGGAGAATCGACTCAAAATTTTTGGAAGGTGACTCCACTGGGATGTACTGGCAGCAAGAAGAACCAACACGAAGAGAAATCCTAATGTTAAATATTTCCAAGATAATTTTGATCCATAGAATCTGATTCAAAGGGCTAATAAGCTGCAAAGGTTAGTCATAACTTTTTCCTTACCCACTGAAGGTGTTTTTTCTGTTAATGATATATCTAAGCATTGTGATGAAGAGTTTGGGATAGATTTCCCTAGGACTAAATCTGAGTCCAGCCTCTCTGAAGTGGTTTCTGACACCTCTGCATTTGAATTCTCCCACATTTTTTGGTAACCCTAGAGCTCAGAGTCTCTAGGAAGGGATCTCCAACACTTTCCTGACCCAGAGTGCCCCCTATTTTCCACTGAAATAACTGCATTAAGCTCCACTTCCAAGCTCAAAAAACCTACATCATCCAATTTCACAACCCCTTGTAGCTCTGCAATTCCACACAGCATATTGATTTTATCTATGACACCACCTATTATCCCTCTCAAAAACCCTTTCTTACCTCCAAGGATGGAAAATAGGTTTTCCCTATACTCCTCCCTGCTGTTCTTCATGACCTTCGTCAGGGATACTCCCAAAGGCTCAAACAGTTTCATGGGGAGAGGGGGTATTCAGCTGACGAACACTTAGGATGGTTTTCAGACTAGGTAGACCTAGAGGAAGTAGACCATGATGATGTTAAGGCCAGATTGTTTGCCCAAACCCTGGTTGGAGAAGCAAGAAAATGCTACAAAAAACTCCTAGACAACTCTATTCTAAGCTATCCTTTAAATATTCTTTCAAGGACAAATGGGAAGACAAGAATAACCCTAAGCAATATATGTCCCAATACCATTTCATGAGGAGGAGGGAGAGTTCATATATCCAATAATTTTTTGACAGATTTATGAAGACATATAATTCCATCCCTGTTGACTTCAAACCTCCCCTTGTTTCTGCCCAACTCCAATATGTTGAAGCCTTTGATAGTGATTTTACCATGTGGCTAATTGAAAGGAGATCAGCCTCGTTAGCAGATATGATTAAAGATGCCATAGAGGTGGAGGTAAACCTGACTACTGCTAGAAAGAAGAAAATGGATGAGTGAGAGTGGAGAAGAGATGAAGGAGAAAGATAAGAGAGAAGAAAAGATAAATAATTTGAACATCCCTCTACCTCTAACTCACAAGAGGCCAGAATGGACATGATAATGGAAACCATGGAGAAGTTGATGGAAAGGATAACTATGGAAAACAGATCACCTCCTAGGGAAAAATAGGAGCAATAAAAGAGAAACCAAAATGTGAGAAGACCCCCAGTCCTCCAGAACTGGAAGAGAGACCAGCGAAACCCTCCAGATCCACTTGTTAGACCCCCATTTCAGGAGAACTATGTGGAGCAAGGTTATGAATACAAAGTTGAGGATGAAATCCACCAGCTGGATATTGACTCATCCTATATCATTTTTACCAAAGAAGAGAATGATAATTCCTGTCAAATAGTGGAGGAGCGGCCTGCTTATGAAACAAAGGATTTTCAAAGGGGATATCACCTTGATGTCATGGATATTCAAAGTCAAATTGGTCTAATAAATAGATATGTTCATGTTATAAGAAATAAAGAGGCAGCAAACAAAGCCTCTACAAGCAGAGCATTCCACCCCCTAAGGACACCTCCAAGAATGTAACAGAGCTCAAAGGGAAAGACAAAAACGAGGATAATCCAAGGAGCTCAGTTCAAGGGAAGACCTCTTTCGGTATGGAGGCTGAAATTGCAAAGATCAAAGACTCTTTCCCTCTCACCGAATTGTTAAAAAAATATGAATATCATTCCAAATTTTCCACAGTGTTGAAGCCTCCAGGAGAAGTTTATGAAATATCATATTCCCTGAACCTCCAAGATGATAGTCCCACCATCATGTTCGGAACCCGTGTAGATGAGCCTTCTGACGACAATGTTCCTCCCTTCTATGTCAGTTTGAACATCCATAATGCCATCCTACACAATGCCATGCTTAACTCAGGGGCATCCCACAATCTAATTCCTGGGAGGATCATGGATAATCTGGGATTGGAAGTGACCAAGCCATACAAATACCTTTTCTCCTTTGATTTCAGAAAAGTTAAGTGTCTAGCATTGATCAAATATCTAGTCATCTCTTTGGCCCAAATCCCTTCTAAAACCCTAGTCATGGATGTAGTTGTAGCTGACATCCCTCCAAATTTTGGAATGTTGTTATCAAGATCTTTGGCAGCCACCGTCCTTGTCTTTGGAGTACAGAGAATCCTCTTTAGGGAGAAAACATTAGCATACATGGTGACCAATGTTGAGAGGCCAAACAACCACCCCATCTATTCATTGGATACTGAGATGGGATCAACTATTTTCTTTACAGAAGGATGCAAAGCCAGTTGTAGTTCATATGACGTTGCCTTTGTACCCACTCAAGAGGAAGTGGAAAGAGTGTGGTATGTAAGTTTCGATGAGGAGGCATGTAGAGAAGGGGAAGGAGATGGATTTTGGGTGAGACCCTTAGGAGGGAGGGCTTTAAATTATTCCTACAAACTTTAATTTGATTTCACAATAAATGAGGAAAAGTATGAGGCTATGATGTTATCCATTCAGGTCCTTAAGGATTTCCAAGTTAAGAGGGTGGTGATACATGGGGACTCTAAGTAAGTGATTAAACAAATTCAAGGTGAGTATCAGGTCATACATCCCAGAATGAGAAGTTACACAAATGTTTCCCAAGACCTGATAGAGTATTTTGAAGAATGCTGATTTAATTTAATTCCTACGCTACAAAATTTTATAGTTGATTATTTGGCCACTTTTACTATTGTCTTCAAGATTCCCATGCACCCCAATAGAAAATATGAAGTTGAAGTTAGGCACAGACCCTCTGTCCTAGATAATGTTAAGAGTTGGCAGGTCTTTGAAGATGACAAACATATTCATAATTTTCTCACTCTCACTGGGGAGTTTGAGGGCCTAGCCATTGATGAAAATGATATACTCCAAGAGGGGTCTACTCTCACCCAAGAGTGCTTGCAAATCCAGATTGTTACTCCCAATGAAATTCCATGTGATGATACCATTGTCCCTTCTAAGGGTGTTGTTAGCAGTAAAACTAGAAAGGTTGATGGGCCAGGAATGCAAGAGAGGGATGGACAACAGGAATATGTGAACAATCTCTGTGGCTAGAAAATCCTGCATCTCAAAGGTAAATCTATCCCCAAGGTTTTATTTCCTTCATAAAATATTTTTGATCCTAATGATGTTTCCAAGGAACCCCATCTTGTCCCAAGTTTTGAATATGTGTAAGATGTTAAAATTGGGACAGAAGATCATCCAAAGGTCATCAAAATATCGATAACCCTATCACCTGAAGCCAAACATAAGTACATCTCATTGATGAGGGAATACTCAAATGTATTTTCTTGGAGCTATAGTGATCTTAATGCTTATGACACAAGCATTATCCAGCACACTATACCCATAAAAAAGGATGAGATGCCTTTCAAACAAAAGTTGAGAAGAATGAACCCCAAGCTGCTACCCCTAGTGGAAAGGGAAATAATGAAACTATTTGAAGCAAAGATAATTGTAGCCCTTATATGCTCAAAGTGGGTGGCCAGCATGGTCCTGGTGAGAAAGAAGAATGGGGAGAGAATATGCATTGACTTTAGGAACTTGAATAGAGTTTCCTTAAAATATCAATATCCTCTTCCCAAAATGGACCATATTTTGTAGAGGGTAGTGGGTTCCCAAAGGATCTCCACCTTGTATGGATTCTCAGGCTATAATCATATCATGGTACACCCAGAAGATCAAGAAAAGATGACGTTCACCACACCCTGGGGCACTTTTATGTATGCAAAAATGCCATTCAGAATCATGAATGCAGGGGAAAACTTCCAATGGGACATGGACATAGATTTTGCTGATGAAAAGAAGAATATTTTCGTCATCTATTTGGATGACATCACTGTCTTTTCACAGTCTAATGAGGAGCACATTGCACACCTGCTGAGAATGTTCAGAAAATGTAGAAAGTTTGGCATATCCTTGAATCTGAAGAATTCATTATTTTCTATAAAGGAGGGAAAGCTACTTGGACACATAGTTTCTCAGTAAGGCATCAGAATAGATCCAAAGAGAGTTGAGGAAATACATAAAATTGAACTCCCTCAAAATAAGGTGGAGGTTCAGTCCTTTCTAGGAAAGGTGGATTTTATGAGGAGGTTTATTGCTTCTTTTGCTGAGATAGTAAGGTGTATAAATAACATGCTGGGAAAGGACAAAGAGATCAAGTGGACACCTGAAGCAAAACGATCCTTTGAAGATATGAATAAGGCTATATCAGAAGAACCTGTACTTGCAATCCTTAATTTCTCTAAATATTTCCTCATATTCGCATTTGCTTCAAGGTACACAGTGGCATGGGTATTTCTATAGAAGAATCATGAAGAAAATGTGCAGTCCATTTCTTTCTACAGCAATACATTGAGAGATGCTCCACTAAAATACAACATCACAGATAAAAAGGATTATGCCCTGGTGCATTCCTTAAACTAATTTAGATTGTACATCTTGCATTCTCACATTATTGATCATGTCCCCACTAGTGCAGTAAAGGATATTCTGACTCAATCAGGTCCTGAGGGACGAAGGGGAAAGTGGATAGGAGTCCTACTTGAATATTACTTGGATATCAAACCCAAAAAGATAATTAAAGTCCAAGGAATGGACAAACTCATAGCATACTCTAACTATGACACTCATCCTACACATGATTTTTGAGTTGATAGTAGAGGAGAAAAACCCTAAAGAACATCCAAATCCATAGGTGACTAAACATTTCCTGTCATCCCCATGGTATAATGAAATTATATTTTTGTTACACCATCTGCAATCCCCACAGGGTATGGATAGAACAAGGGCCATATTTCTCAAGAAGAAAGCAGCAAGGTTTTGCATTTAAGATGGAAAATTGTATTGGAGAGAGCCAAGAGGGGTGCAGTTGAACCGTGTAAATGAGTAGGAGGCCAAGAAGCTCATTGAATAATTTCATGGAGGACAAAGTGGAGGTCATCATTATTGGAAGGCCACTGTGAACAAGATCATGAGGAAATGGTTTTATTGTCCCACTATATTTTATGACACTTAGAAAGAGGCTACTTCCTGCCATAAATCCCAGATATTTGAAGGAAGTAAGAAGCTTCTTCCATTTCCTCTGAAGCTCATACATGTTGAGGCCCCTTTCCAGCAATGGGGATTGGATTTAATTGGAGAGATAAACCCATATTCCTTAGGACAACACAAGTGGATCCTCACTGCCGCTGATTATTTCAACAAATGGATTGAAGCCATCCCAACTAGACAAGCCATTGTGACAATGATTATGCATTTTCTGGAAGAGCACATTTTGTCAAGATTGGGGTCCCTAGAAAGCTGATAAATGACAATGATGTTTCATTCAAGTCAAATAATATGGTGGAATTTTGCTTCAAGTATCACATACAGCTGGGACATTCCACAGCCTACTATCCATAGGGAAATGGGTTGGAAGAATTTTCAAATAAGAGCTTGATGAGGATCATCAAAAAGATGCTTCAGGACAACAAGAAGGCCTGGCACACAAAATTTCCCCATGCTCTGTGGGCTGGCAGAATCAGTGTAAAGAAATCCATTGGCACTTCACTATTCCAACTGGTTTATGGCTATGAGACAATTTTTCCTACTTCCCTGAGTTTTCCCATAATGAGTGTTGGGTAAAAACATTAAACAATTTATAACAGATATCCAACGATTTAATTGTCAACCTGGAGAGAGCGTAGAATTGTGAGGTACATACAAAATATATGTAGGGCCAGAGTGTCGCTGAACTTAATCTATAACCGAAATTGAATCTAAGTTATGAAAACATGAAATGACATAAGAATAAATCTAATTGCAGAAAATAGGGTAAAGAAGAACTGAATTTGCATGAAATAACTGGTATAAATCAATTAATAATAACTAGTGAGCTCACATAAAATATACATTAACAATTCATAAGAAAAAGATAATTGAAAATCTATATGGACAAATCATAATAAATAAACTACTCAAAATCTATTTTAACAGAAGACAATCAAAGGATGTGCATCAAAGTATCATCTCTGTAGCAGGGATTTCTCCTTGCTACAGGGGCAGGAATGGCTCCCTTCTGTCTATAGGACAGAAGGGTAGGTTCCTGCATGTGGAAAATGCAGAAATAAAAGCAAAATAGAAAGAAAGCAAAGAACAAGAAAGAGTATGGCCGTGAACCCCTCTGCAAAAAAGGTTAGGGATTCACCTTGGCTACCTGCAAACGACTATTAAGCTACAATAAACCTGCAAACATGTTACAAATCAAAACTGCAAACAAATGGTGGTCAGAAAACAACTAAACTAACAAATCAAATACATAAAAAAAATGATATTATACCTCTCCTTTGGTGAAATGGGCCACCATGCCCCGACTTGAAGCACGTCCCTATCTCACTCAGCAATGGAAGAGTTATGGCTCAATGGGGAAGATGAGTGGAAGAGAGGGGGATGTGGGTGGCTTGAGAGGAAAAGAGGCCTCCAGGAATCCATGGGAAGCATAACAATATGCAAGGGAGGTGTCTTTTGAGAGTGACTCCCCACCCTCCTTTTATAGCTTTTTTTTGGGTTTTAGGCCCTTTAAGCCCTTGGTCCGGGCTTTAGCCCCTTTTTTGGGCTTTTAACCCGTTCCTCCCTAACTTTAGCTCCTTTTAGGGTTTTAGGCTCCTTTGAGGGGTTTTAGTCCCTTTTTGGAGGCTTTAGCCCCTACGAGAGTTATTTAGACTCCTTTTTGGGGGTTTTAAGCCCTTTTACTCATTTTTAAGCCTTTTTGAGGGTGTGGGGGTCTAATGGGGTGTTACAAGGGTTGTGAATGGGTGTCCTTGGGTGGTGTAGGCCATGTAGAGCTGAGTGAGGGATTTTTTGGGTTAACAAATTACCCCCTAATGTGTGAGGGCAGGATCTCATCGTATGGCCGACGAACATCATAGAATTTGCTGCATAGAGGTGGTGCTTCTGGGGTTGGGGCATGGTGGATTTTGGTTTTTGTATTAATATGGTTCCCATCAATGGGTGAGATACAAATAATGTGTGACATGTATATGGACGAGGCGGGCATCCCCATGCTTGTGACAATGTCAAAAGAATAATTTGATCTATGCTCTAAAATACAAGAGCCGATCATATACAACTAATGATACAATAATGATTGCCTCAATGTGAGGCTGAATACAATACTGATTTGGTACATTGGACCCATGGCATTCTCATGGAATGCTATATATTCATGACTGACGGCCTGCTGGATCTGGGACGATACATAGCTGTATGGACTCACTGATTGAGAATCAGAATCTTTGTGGTACAAGTATGCTGCATCAATCATAAATCTATATAGAAGCACTGCTGGGGCTTCTGAACAATTTGTCCAACACAACCCAGAAATCACAAGGGAAATAATCTGTTTAGGTCCCTCGAATAGACTCCTCACTGTGCTAGAGTCAGGTGACATCTGGGATCTTCGACCAAATACTGCACGGACCAAACCCTGTACGAATCTCAATGGTGCAATGATGTATTTGAAGTCGAGCACGTGAGAAACAACCATCCTGAGAGGCACTAAGGACTCCTCTCAAGTGGTCCAAGGAACTCATTAATGAGGTTAATGAAACCAGGATACAGGGACCTCTAGGTCTATCCTATAGAATATGTGTGTTGTTGTCGACAGAGGGAGGCCTATGCCTAGTCAAGGCAATGGTGTTTCCTTGACCAGAAGCATGAGGGAAAAAACCGAAAAGGTGTGAGACAATCTGCAGACTGACCCACTGAATGAGGGAGGGGGGAGGGGGAGGGAAAGAATTGAACAGGGGCAAGCAAAGTGTGGTAGACTCAAACTTCCTTTGTTCAGAGTATGACGGTAGGGTGGATGAGGAAACAAATGAAAATGACTCATGGGAATGGGATCATAGCTGTAATACCGAGAATGTCACTGCAGATGGGAAATACTTGGAGGAGGTGGACATTTTTTATATTGATGGGATCCAAGGAAGACACATTGCAGAGTACTCTGAACAAAGGTGACCCAAAGGGGGAATGCTGCCAAACTGTTTTCTGTGGGGTGGTGTCTAGGGACACCGTTATGGTATGATCTCATGGACTTTTGGAAAGCCTGAGAAAGTAAATGCTTGATGGTGCTTTCAATTTTAGAGAGTCTGAAAGCACGAAGAAGACTCCAGTGGGGTCTCTTTTTTGTTGGTAATATCCTGTGCGCGAAAAAGGATAAAAGTATACATAGGAGAGCTCGTCCATCCTGTAGGGGATGAGAGAATTCTTTACCATTGGTAGTCCAATCAGGCTGGAAAAGGTTAAACCTATACTGATTGGACGGTCATTCAGATACTTTTACGAGCATGAACGAAACCAAGTTTGCTCAGCAATATTTTCTTGATGAGAAGGCTGAAAAAGAGCTTAACGACAAACCGTGGTGAGATTTTTTGTAAAGTGTGGCCCCTCTGCCTGAGAAAGCATAAAAGTATGCAGAGGGGAACGATCTTGGCTTGAATACGCCAAGGTGGTCCTTTTCATTTGATGGTCTACATAGTCCGTAAAAGGAGGTAAACGAGATGATGTAGACGCCCTTTCCTATACTTTAGCGAGCGGGAAAGGAAGCAGCTGCGCTCGGCTATCTTTTCATTGTTTTAGGAGTCATAAAAGAGATTAAATGAAACTCCAGTATGCTCAAGCGATTGGGGTGGCACAGGCGGTGCCCCATGTTGGGATGGTGGACAGTGGTCCAAAGGTCCTCCACTAAGTATGGATGGAGCAGAAGGCTCTCAAACATACCAATACATGCATGGGATAGATCGCGGCAGAGGCTCGTGAGTCGGTGCAGCAAAGGCATGTAAACCGAGGTGGCTCTCGAACAGAGGTCAGGACAGTGTGTGTGTGATTTGCGGTGAACGGGCTTGACTACATGTCCGGGGGCATTTATATGCCAAATACATGCAAGAAAAATAAATCGCTTTGTGGACAATGGTCCATAGGTCCACGTAATGTGTGGTGGATGGAGAAGACAACTATGTGTTAAAATACAAAATAAGAAAAAAAATTCTGACCCTTAACGGGCGGTGGCCCGAAAACCCGCATGAGTAATGGTAGGTAAGAGTGATACAAGTACAGGTCTGCAAACACTTGCATCGCCATGCTGTGGCTCATAAATCGAGGTGACTTATGGAAATGGTCCCAAAATATATTTGTTAAACATGAGACAATGGTCTCATAAAGGGATGTAAATTTGAGCCTAGAGGTGTGAGAGGTGTCTCGAACTGATTCCGGGTGAATTTGGATTAGCAGCTGATGGGGATGCCCTGATTTGTGCTGACAATGTTAAAAAACAAGAAAAGAAAATGAAGCAACTCATTCGTGATGTTAAGAATAGAATCTCTTGAGGTAGAGCTCATTGCAGGGGTTCTCCAAGAGTTGTCCATCAGAGTCAATAAGGGTGTATGCCCCTTTTCCAAGGCAATGGTGGATGACGTACGGGCCATACCACATGGACTCGAACTTGCCTTTGCCCAACTTATCATTGGTTTGGTCATAGACTAGAACCATATCACCTTCGCTGAAGGTGCGAGGGTGGACGTGGGAGTCGTAGTGGACCTTTGACCGCATTTTTGCTACTTCAATGGCTTGGAGGGAAGCTCAACAATATTCTATGGTTTGCTCAAGTTGGAGGAGTCATTCTTCTAAAGGTGAAGTATCAGGGAGGAGTTCTACTACGAGGCGGAGGGACAGGATTTGGAACTCCATAGGGAGTACTGATTCAATGCTGTGTGCTAGGCGGAAAGGAGTGAAACCGGTTGTGGTTTTTGTGGATGTGCGATAAGCCCATAGGGCGGAGAATAGCATGTGATGCCAGTTGGTTTTATGGTTTCCTACCATCCTTTGGAGCATTGTTTTGATGATTTTGTTGACTACTTCAACTTGGCCATTTCCCTGCGGATAGTAGGAAGATGAGTACTGGTGTTCGAATTTCAACATGGTTGACAGTTCAGCCCATACGACGTCTTGAAAGTGTGCTCCATGGTCTGAGACTAATTGTTTAGGAACACCAAATCGTGAAACAACATGGTTAAAGAAGAAGCATGCTGTGGTTTCAGCTTTGCAATCAAATGTGGGCATGGACTCGGCCCACTTACTGAAGTAATTGACTGCCATAATGATGTATTTATGACCATTAGCCGAGATAGGGTTGATTTTCATGAAGTCGATTGCCCATTTGCAGAAGGGCCCGACTGTGACTACAGGGTGTAACAGTGCACACGGGGTTCTTGCCTTTGGGGAAAAGAGCTGACAGCTGCAGAAATGCTTGACTGCCTCTATGCAATCAGCGAAGATGGAGGGCTAGAAATAGACAGCATCTAGAATCTTCTGGGCGGTTTCCAGGCCTGAAAGGTGGCCACCGCATGCTCCACTATGACAGTCGTTGAGGATGGTCTCGCCCTCATCATGGGTGAGGAAACAACGTAGAATGGTATCAATTCCTTGATGATACAAGACATCTCCAATCAGCAAGTGGCGAATAGCTTGATGTCGGATGCATCGTCTATCCTCACGGTTTAAGTGCGCTGCAAACTTCTGTGTTTGTAAATAAAGAAGGATGTCCCTATACCATGGGTCGTCTGTGGATATGACGAATAGGAAATCATCAGGGAGATCATCCTTGGGGGGTGATGACGCGGTTAGTGGGGGTAGATTGGTCATGAGTGTGGCTAGCGCGAGTGCCTTTGTGCTTTTCGGGGAAACAAACTCTAAGTCGAATTATTGGAGGATGACTACCCACTTAGCTGCTTGACCTTGTAGAAGGCGACGGCTTAAGAGGTACCGCATTGGGTTTGAATCAACCACTACACGAGTATGGTTTACGATGATGTAGTGGTGCAACTTCTAAGCCAAGAAGATGATGGCGAGGGCTAATTTCTCCTTGGCTAAATATCGTAGTGGGGGTCCTATTAGCTTCTGACTGATGTAGTAAATCACGTGCTCATGGCAAGCATCGTCTTCTTGGACCAAGACTCTAGCAATGGCATTGTCCGAGGCTGACACATAGAGAGTGAAGTCTCAGGTAAAATCTGGTGTTGAAAGTAACGGTGTAGGAGCCAGGGCTTGTTTGAGTGCGTCAAACAATTCTTGTGCTTGCTGATCCCAAACAAAGGGGATTTTTGTGCAGAGCAGGTGAATGAATCCGTAAGCTTTAGTTGCGTACTCTGGTACAAAGCAGCAGAGGAAGTTGGCCTTGCCTTGGAGGCTCTATAGTTGGTGTCGATTTTTTGGGGAAGGAAGATCAAGGATAGCCTGAAATTTGAGGGGATCTACCATTATCCCTTTGTGAGATATAATGAATCCTAATAGACGGCCTGCTGGGACACATAAAATGCACTTGAGTGGATTCAAGAGAATTTTGTACTTGCGGCATTGTAGAAAGACTTGTCACAAGTCATCTATATGTTGTGCTTATTTTGGTAATCGAGCGGTAAGATCATCTAGGTAGACCAAGATGATGTGAATTAGATCATGGAAACAATATGTCATGGCATGCTGGGGTTGATGTCAATGCGAATGTGCCCCATGGGGTTGTGAATGTCGTCTTATAACGGTATTCTTTCTGGATTTGGATTTGGTTATAGCCAGAAAATCCGTCCATGAAGGAAAAGGCCCCATGTCCGGCGCATGCATCGATGAAGGGTGTTGGGAAGTTGTATTTGGGACACACCCTATTGAGGTCACGGAAGTTTGTGCAAACATGAATGGTACCCTATTTTTTATTCACGGGAACAGGATTAGAAACCCACATAGTGTAGGCAATGGGGTAGATGAAGCCGGCTGTGCGCAACTTCTCTATCTTGGCTTTAACCGCAGCCACTTTGGAAGGATGGATGGGCCATTGTTTTTGCCATACGGGGGCCATATCAGGCCAAGTGTCGATGTGGTGCTCTACAATTAATGGATCCAACCTAGGCATTTCAATGTACGACTAGGCAAAGATATCATGGAATTCTTGGAAGAGAGCTTTGTAGGAAGCAACCTCTTCCGAGGAGCAAGATGCCCCCAGCATGATTTCTTCAACAATCTCAGGATTGGTTGAGATGTTGATTTTGGTGGTTGGCGAAATGTTGGCCATGTTCCCTTCTTCAAAGGAATCTGGTGCCAAAATGGGGTTCTTGAACCAGTCGACTTTCCCATGAATGAAATCCTTGGTTTCCACAGAAAACTGGTCGGACTACGACACACGTTTTTCGGGGAGGAAGAACGAACAATGGTGCATGTCATCCCATGGGTATTCCAAGGGATTCAGAGCTTCAAGTATCTCCTCATCGTTGCGGAAGCAATGAAGAGACATGTCCGATGGACCGTTGTTGGAGGTGGAGATAAGCGGGTCAGTTGAACTGGACATCATGTAAATGGACATGGTGTCTGAAGAAGGTGGTGGGGGATGGACTTCTTCGATCAAGGTGATCTCAGACTCAAGGGAATGTTGATGGAGGTCAGCTAGAGCCATTTGAAATTTGAGCAAGTCTTGGAAATGGTGAGAGTAATGTCCATACAAACCGCAAAGGGCGCAAGCATGGTTTGTTCTCAATGCCTTGTTTCTGACTATTGGCGCGGTTGGGAGTTCAACCACGGGGATGTTTTCGTTTGTATCCATGGAATCCAAATGCGCACAGATCATTGGGATTTCAGGGAAATTCTGAGTTGGGTGGTCCTATTGCTCACAGACGACACAAGGTAGGACTTGTCGCAGCTCTGTGGTAGGTTTTGCATTCTTTCCCCTGGCCCTTTTTGGGTGGGGCGATGCGGGTGCAGGTGCGGCGGTTGGCTTTTGCAAGCCAGGTGGAGGGTGAGACTCGACCACAATGGGTTGCATAGGGGTTAAAACAACCTGGGGCATTGGTGGTTGAGCTAGTGGATCGAGATACCATACCGGAATTCCCAATGTGATGTTAGGTAATATTAAGGTGGCCATTACCGGCTTGCTCATGACCCCAGGTGGGGGAAAGAGGAAGGGAATCGTATGGACTGATGATGAGCCCAGATAAATCCTTGCTGGTTGCATGTGGGGATGCATTTATGGTTGCGGCTACATGAAACACTGCTGCTGCGGATGATGTTGTGGCTGTTATTGTTGTTGCAGCTGCGGACGGTGTTGGGGTTGGGGCTGCAACTGCGCTTGTTGTTTGGGTGCAGCGGCGCTGGATGAGACCATGCACAAGTCCGCAGTCTCATTTTGTGCTGGTGGTGGTGACACTAAGGGGAAATGAGCCATCATGGTGGTATCGGCAAACAACCTAGGACCCACATTCAACAATGGGGAGGCTGGTGTGTTGTCAACCATGGTATTGATTACAGGGACAATATTGGCATGTGTGGTTGTCCCTTGTGGCTCAAAGGTGGTGATGGTAGGGATAATGTTGGCGGGTGCCGTTAACCCTTGCATATCATGATAAGTGAGTTGATCAACCGTCACGATCTTCCCTTTGTGAGGGAACATCATGAGATGGAAGACGGTTGAGGCGACCGCTCTCATGGCATACATATAACTTCTTCCAAGGAGAAGGTTATAGTCCAGTTGAGCATTGATGACCTCTATGTCGATCAGCACTATCTTCTCGGCTGACGTGATGGGGACATGGGGGAGGATTCCTTAGGCTATAGTGGGATGGCCATCATAAGCCTGCAGAATTGGGGATCCATGTTTCTACCAAAACTAGGGTGGACATAATGCATGTGGATGCCCGCTCATCCACTACGCACCGGTGCACGACCAAATTTTGGATAGACACCAGGATTCGGAAGGCGATGGTGGATGGTATGCGCGGTTCTCCATTCTCTGTATCGAATGTGATCAACTTGGAGTCAGAGGGGTCTATGGCCCCAAGGGCGGCTAGGAACGCTTTTCGTTGTGTTGGGCACGTTTTGAGTACCTAGACACCAGGATTTGGAAGGCGATGGTGGATGGCATGCGCGGTTCTCCACTCTCCATATCGAATGTGATCAACTTGGAGTCAGAGGGGTCTATGGCCCCAAGGGCGGCTAGGAACGATTTTCGTTGTGTTGGGCATGTTTTGAGTACCTCCAGAGCGGACATGGCCATTGGTGTTTGGGCCAAATCATTCACAATTCTATAGTTGACGGTAGCTCTAGTTGTGGTGTTGTTGGCCACTCAACGTATGGGGGGGTGGGGGAATCGGGGTAACTGAAGAGGTAGGTTGATTGTTTTGGACGTAGATGCCGCTAATGTGTCAGCGGGTTCAGTGGTGGTACTGTACTGATTTTGTCTAGTTTGCAAGTTAACCTCTTTAGTTGTCATGGCTAGCAGGTGGTGGACACCTGTTTCTGCCATGGGAGGTTCCCCCGGAGCATTGGGATTGGCCTGGGGAGGGGGTGCGGTTGCCACCAATCCTTGGACTGGTAGTGGGTTTTGAAGCACCATGGGGGGAGGTCCTTATGGTGCTGGGTTGGGTTGGGCTTGGTTTGTAGTGTTAGCGGCCTGTTGGGCCTCGTTCTGAATGGCCTGCTTAGCGTGACCCATGAGGGGACACTCAAATGTGTAGTGCCCATAGACGTCGCAAAGTGTGTAGGGTTGGTTTTTGCGCAACGGGGCATTGCGTCTTGGTGCATTTTGTCATGGGGGGTTTTGGGAGGGTCGATTTGCCACAACATTGTTAGGAGGGTTTGGTTGTTGACCGCCTCCCTGCGGTTGGTTATTGGCTTGGTTTCGGGGCCGATTATTTCTAGCTTGCCCTTGTTGATTGTTGGGGGCATGCTGGTTGGGATGGTTTTGTTGTGCAAATACTTGTCCCAACGGAGCAGGTGGAGCGGGGGCGGGGGCTTGGATTGCTTGTACTGGTGGTGCATAGTATATTTGGGTGGGTGGTGGTGCCACAAATGTGGGCATTTGCCCCGTGTATTGCTATGTTGGCCAAGCCATGGCCTGAGCCTATTGCGGTGGTGTAGGTTGTGCGTAGGAAGTTGTTGCTCTGGACTCAGACATCATTCTGGCATAGTCTGGAGTTTGGTTTTGGTAAGCAACACTAGCAGTGTTTCCTGGTTGTGGTGTAACGGCAGGTGGTGTCAGACGGTACTGGGGATGTTGGGAGACTGAGCCTATGATGTCATCCACAGCATGGGATGCCCCCGGTGCATCCCGGTAGGAGGTACCCTGGTGGGGAGCATCTGGAATGACGGTGTATAGATATCCAGACCGAGCGTAGATCAAGTCAAACTATTGGGATTTCAGTATGGCCTCGTCTTCGAATTGGGGACATTCGGATGCGACGTACTTTGCTATGGGTCGGAGCAAGGTCTTGAGGAACCAATCCAAGAAGATCCTGTCGTCAAGTTGGATTTTGCACAAACTACGGCATCGCTGCCACTCATGGATGTGGTCGGTTATATGTGTCGCAGTGCTTTGGCGGCAGGATAACAGGATCTCCACCCCTTCGTCATATCTGATGGGGAGTTGGAAATACTACAGGAACATGAAAGCTATGCAGTTGAAATTTGGGTACTTGGCCTGCGGTAGCTCAATGTACCATTTAGCCGCAGCACCTGTAAGGGTGCGTTAGAATAGCCTTAACCTGATGGAATAGTCTATGATGCTATTTGACGAGCACCATAGATGGAATGTCATGATGTGGTTTTGGGGACATTCCCCTGCCTTGCCTTCAAACTTGGGAATGTCTGATGGCAGCTTGGTTGGCATGGGAGGCCAAAAATCTTGACGGCAAATGGGGTCGTTTGTTAATCGAGACAAATCAGGCAAGTTAAGACGAGCCATGAAAGGCATATTTTACCCCAAGTTAATGTGAGATGGGGTAGGGATGGTGATGGGGTTTGTAGGTGCATAATGTACTTTCATAATTGGGGGTGCTGGTGGTGCCATTGTAGATGGGCCAATGCCCTCAAGTGTGATGTGAGGGGCAGTGTGAATGGAAGGGCCACTACCCCCATGTGTGACAGGAGGGATAGTGTATGTGGACAGGGCACTGCCCCTCTGTGTGACAGGAGGGGTAGTGTATGTGGAAGGTCCACTGCCTGTAAGTGTTGCAGGTGGGACAACATGAGTGGTTACTATGGGTGGTGGTAGTTGACTGGTGACCATTTGCATGAACATGCTGGGGCCACCTGCAAGGTTGTTAGTGACAACTTGTGGTGTGGACATGGGTCCACTAGCTATGGCTATGCCAAAAAATGGATCTGGGTTTCCACCAGCCATGGGGCTTGATGGTGCAGTATGGAGGTTTGGTTCAGACTGATATAGGTTTGAATATGAATTAGAGGCTATGTGGCCTTCTGATGGTGTGAGTGGTCATTGAGAGCAGCTTCGACGGTGTTGGTGTAATGTCCCAAATGGTGGTGGTTCGCCTCATAGGCATGAGGAAGAGCGTGGGGGATCAATTGTGTTAGATGTTTATCAAACTGGTGGGAATGATATTTGGACCCTGGTTTCAATGGATTCCTATTGGCTATAGGTGGTCACTCGGCCACCAAGACTGCCAGAAGACAGCGCTTGGCCTTTTCCTCACGGACTTTTCTACTCAATCGGTGGGGGTCGTTGCCCATTTTGCTTGGAAATTCCTCTCAGCGGCCAGCTACTTTGGGGTTCCCATGGTACTCCTCACAATGAGCTTCTAGGTTGAGCCCAATTACTTCCCACGGTTAAGGTAGTCAGGGACTTATGTCCTCAAAGATTGCAGATTTTTTGAACTTAGTGTAAATTGATAAATTTTAAGGGCTCTCTTAGCGTCATGAACTGAGTTGGGTTGATTACGTGGTATGGTGTATATGTCTTTATGTCTTTCTAGTATTAGGTGGATGCAAATGGTTTATGAATTGATCATATTGTGGTAGAGTTCATATCATTATGAATACAAGCAGTAAATAATTAGAAAGTTGTAAAAAAATACAATTGTTTCTACCCTGAATGTTGATGGCCTAAGTAAGTGATTACCTTACACCTATATCCTTCTTTGACCAAGAGAAGGTGTTGGGATCTCAACACAATAGGACTAAGCCCATCCATAGATCCACAGGTCACCTCTCAGATGCAAGGTTGGTCAACAGGGAGGATGCTTAGTGCCATGAGAAGCCCTCCTTCTCTACCCCCTCTACCTTCTAGGTCATCCGTTTTTAATGGTTTAGAACAATATTTAAGTGAAGGGCCTAGGACTATACGAGCTGTGCCCTTCATCGTATCCCAGAATACCCTGAAGGGTGATGACTGGGTAGAGGAGGAAGGGTAAGCAAGACTATTAATTTTATGTTAATTTTAGTTAAGCTACATTCATTAAGCCATTAAAATTTGTTTTGAATTTATACTTTGTTTGTTGATGCAATTATAGTAAACTAGAATAGAAACAGAAATTGAACTAATGTGCTGGACAGAGGCAGCTAAGCCACATTGACAGTCCATAATAAACTGAAAATTAACTACTGATTGACAGACCGTCTGTTTCGGGTCAAATTCGGCGAGGGGGTCGCAATTTTTTTTCGGAAACAGGCGAGGGGGTCACACAGATTTCACAGACAGAAGCGTTCTGCTGTTCTGAGTGAAGTCGCACCTTTCGGGGGGGAAAGGGTGACTTGGTCGCACCTGTGAGGCCTAAAAGAGCGACCTCATCCCTTGTTCAGGTTCGATAAGTGCGACCTGCCCTGGATTTGGGGTTTTTCTGATCCTATGTCAGATTCGGTCGACAGTAACCTATACTGTGGCCAAACATACTCGGATTTGCCTTGCAGAGGCTTCGGCAACAATAAAAACTGAAAATAAACTAGATCTAAGCTACATTTGACAAGAAATTTTTAAAACTAGGGCATAAACTGAAAAAACTTGAAATTTAAAAAACTGAACCAGGGATCCTATGGGATCAACCTGATATGGTCACCAGTTCTATAGCAGGGATTTCTCCTTGCTACAGGGGTAGGAATGGCTCCCTTCTGTCTATAGGACAGAAGGGTAGGTTCCTGCGTGTGGAAAATGTAGAAAGAAAAGTAGAACAGAAAGAAAGTAAAGAACAAGAAAGAGTATGGCCGTGAGCCCCTCTGCAAACAAGGTTAGGTATTTTCCTTGGCTACCCACAAACGACTATTAAGATACAATAAACCTGCAAACATGTTAGAAATCAAACCTGCAAACAAATGGTGGTCAGAAAACAACTAAACTAACAAAGCAAATACATAAACAAAATGATGTTATACCTCTCCTTTGGTGAAAGGGGCCACCATGCCCTAGCTGGAAGCACCTTCCTATCTCACTCAGCAATAGAAGAGCTATGGCTCAATGGGGAAGATGAGTGGAAGAAAGGGGGATGTGGGTGGCTTGAGAGGCAAAGAGGTCTCAAGGCATCCACGGGAAGCATAACTGTATGCAAGAGAGGTGTCTTTTGAGAGTGACCCCCACCCTCCTTTTATAGCTTTTTTTGGGGGTTTTAGGGTTTTAAGCCCTTGGTCTGGGCTTTAGCCCCTTTTTTGGGCTGTTAGCCCCTTCCGCCTTAACTTTACCTCCTTTTAGGGTTTTAGGCTCCTTTGAGGGGTTTCATCCCCTTTTTGGAGGCTTTAGCCCCTAGGAGAGTTATTTAGGCTCCTTTTGGGGGTTTTTAAGCCCTTTTACTCATTTTTAAGCCTTTTTGAGGGTGTGGGGGTCTAATGGGGTGTTACGAGGGTTGTGAATGGATGTCCTTGGGTGGTGTAGGCCATGTAGAGCTGAGTGAGGGATTTTTTGGGTTAACAATCTCCATTTCATAACCATCAAAATCTATTCTATGACTAACTCTGAACTATTCTCTACTTCCAAACCACTAGAGAGATCTCCAACCAAAATGAGGAGAGCGCCCTCCTATTTATACATAAATTCAAGATAACTGATCATAATTACATATCCACAATTCTCTCAACTTATCCGTCAAAATCCTCAAAAAATCTACAACTCATCCCTCAAAATTCTCAACAAATATTGGATGAGATATTCGCTCGACATTTGCATGATCTTCTCCTTGAAGTTAGCTCACATCTAGAAGATAAAATTCGAATTTGAGGCTAGGTGGTCACTTTTGAGCTTGTTAAAGTATTCAAATACACTTGTAAGCATCATAAAACTCATCCAACCTTAAAGTATAATGAAAATATGTTATTTTTCTCAATAATTAACCACAAATTCACTCAAAATACTCAGAAATAAATAATTTGGAAAATGGTAATATAAACCCATATTTATTATGAAAGTGGTGAATATTAATAGTTTTATGGAAGAATAAGATAGGAATAAGGTGACAAATGGTATAGGAAAGATGAATAAAATGTGGTCTTTTTGCGGCGAGCAACATTCCCCCCAACTTGACTGGTTGCATGTCCTCATGCAACTATTGTTTGATTCTCTTGAAAACTTTTGGCTTTGTAGCTGGGATTTACATGATGATGGTTTGTAACAGTAAATCATTCCATGATTTTGAAATGCATGAGTGGCAGCAATTTTTCTCATGGTTGGTTCTTGTGTGACAACCATAAGTGTAACAAATGTTGG
>LPNX010558375.1:362266-452040 GCA_001517045.1 Pseudotsuga menziesii
TAGCATTCAAGGAATTACATGGTTAAAGATTAGAAAACAACATACCTCCACTTACCCAAAAAGTTGATGAACTATGTAATAGGAATGTGGTTGCTGCTATTAAATCATAGAGTGTGAAGTGAAGAAATATGAACTGTTGATTGGTTGGATGAAGCAAAAGATGAGAGCCGAAAGTAGAACTGTGGTACTCTCATATGGCTGAAGTATCCTGCTGTAAAACTAGTGATGACGGTCATGAAAGGTATATAGTCTTCACCTACTACAAAATCCGATGGTATAATTCTTACCATGTGAATAAATGTGTCGATGTCGAACATGGAAAGAATTCATTATATTACCGACCATTAATGAATGTCATTAACCAATGCGAGGAAATCTCGCCATTGATGTCAATGAGTGCCATAATTACATCCTACGAAGTGCGAATAGATGAGCTGATGTCAAGCCACTTACAAGATCTAACGATCAAGGGACATTGATGCATTTCCATGATTGTCAGCGAGAGAACTTGCCATTAAGGAATACAAGCCTCAAGGTACTAAAAATGAACTCTAGTCTTTATCCTAGATAAGGTGCTGAGGTCGATAGGGAAAGACTTGTTGAAAGGTGGGCCTTAAGGAATCCCACATCATTCAACACGAGTTGTACATAATGAGTGGTAGGACTATAGATGAAAGATCTCACAGTCAAATAGTTTTCATGGTAGGGATAAAAAAACAATGTAGTCATGCAAAGGAAGCTGAATGGTTTTCTTCAGAAGGAAAAAGATAAACTGAAAATGAGGAAAAATGTGTGAGACTCAGAAAGGTACGCATGCAGGAAGTCGTGATGTATAAGGCCGAAAAAGTAGACTCCAACATGGATGACGAATAAGCTTGGAAGGAAAAATGGTAAAGTAGTCATGACATGGCGTAATTGGTTTCTAAAAGGATTCTTTGTGACAGCAGAATGTCATGACATACATGGTTGAAATTCAGCTTCTTCAAGCTTTCAATGGAACATTTTTTCTGAAAATCTTCTACGATTCTGGAAATTATTTCTGCATGCCATTTATTCGTTTGTAAATCTAAAAGTAGCAACCCTTTTTGTCGAAACCTATTTCTGAGCAACTTGCGAAAACAAGTTAACTTAAAACATGTATGAAAGCATGAAGTTCTTGGGCTTAAGAAGACTCCAAGTTTATTTACTAATTTTTATATTTTATTTTTATGATTTTTTTTAAATATTTAAATTTTATTTTGATGGTTTATATGAAAACAAAGATATTTTTTTATATATTTTATTTTTATTAATTTTATCACACTATTTCGTATACATATTTGTACTGTTATTTTATTATTATTATATATATTTTAAATTGTCTGTAAAAAATTTAACAAAATATATTTTGTAAATATTTTATATTTTTATATAAACTAATTTAATTTTAATTTTTAACTATTTCGTGTTTTTTTCTTCCTTTACAACAAAGCATAAATAAAAACAAAATATTATTTATTGATTTAATTTTATGTTATGTAGTATTTTTTTTAATTTATTTTTTAGATTTATATTATTTTTTAATGTTTATATTTTTGTTTGTACTTTTTTTTTTAACATTTTTAATTGTTTTGCGGTAAAAAGAATTTAGAACAAAAATCAGAGTTTTTACATCCTCTTTATACAAAGATTAATGTGTCCCTAAGTAATGATTGAGAAATCGAGAGAGAGGGTCGACCCCTCTAGAAGCAGACTATCTTATTGATCAAACAAGCGATTGTTTATGATAAATTTGGCAGCTTAAAACAAGCACTACCTCCCCTAAATGGAAGATGTGCCTTGTACAGAAATACAAATTAAGGAGAAGGCTTGGCTGCGACATCAGCTAAGCCTTCTATTTCAAAGACACATATAAATTTTATTAATTTTATAACATTATTTTATGTTTTTTAGATTACTTTATATGTTTATATTTTATTTATTTTCCTAATATTAATTTGTATTTATTTAATTTTAGTGTTATAATTATAACACGTTTATTGTTGTTTTGTTTTTATATATTTTATTTATGTATGAAAACAAAAATGTTATGTCGTTATTTTAATCTTGATAATATATATTTTGACTAAATCAAATTTTATTATGTGAAAGTGATGTGAAAGTGGTTTGGGTGGTTTTTTTATTTAAGTTATATTAACAAATATTTTTATTATTTAATTTATTTTTTCAAAATTTTTGTTATTATTTAAAATTTTATAAACATACTAACTAATTAAAATGCATATATAATGATGTTCTTCAAATTTTTATTTTGTTTTTACCTTTGTATATATAGATAAATTTTCATGATTTTTTTTAAATTTATTTTATTGATTTATTGATTTTGTGTTATATTTATTATTAAAATAAAAATAAAAATAATGCTAAATCATAAACGAAACAATATATACACTTAATACTAAAAAAAACACTATAGTAAATAACAAATTCCTAAAAAGACAAATAAACCTGTGATGTACACGAGGAAAGAATTATTAATGTGCATGAAGTATACTAAAAAATGTTGTAAGCAGTTGAACCTCAAAACCTAGCAATATCACAGATGCAATAGGAGGAAGAGATTGCACTCTGTAGAGAGCTCTGAGTAGTGGGAATTTAACGAAATCAAGTAATATAGTCAATAATATGCCTGCATATATTCTTGTTATAAAGCATCGAAAATATGTGAAAAAAAAAAGGCAGGAAGCTAGAAGCATAGTCTAATTGCTTGCAAAACCAGAGATCTACTACAGAGAATTACATGACGCAGAGCAATATCTTAAATTCATCTTCACATACAGTGGATGAAAGATTAAATCGAAGGAGGAGGACATCCTTACGCTTGGTTGAGCGCTGGTAAAGACTATATGTCTTCCCACACTCCATGCCTCCCCTCCATAACTTCTCTACAACTCTCCCGTCCATATTGTAGGAATCTGATCCGGGGCGGAAATCATTTGATTCTAGAAGATGCCTGCCCTACGCACGCAGCGCAGCACAGCAATAAGTATAATTTTTGGCTTCACATTACACGTGGAAAATGTTTTATTGAAATGCTGATGGTATGGTATCCATGGCATCGTATAACTTTTGCAGATACAGAAACAATTTAAAATTATAAAGCCTGGGGAGTCTATCTTGGAATTGGGATGTGCTCCTGGTGCTTAGTTACAGGTACACATTATTCTTTTTTATATAAAAAAGTTTTAAAGTAATATATTTAAAAATAATAAACTGACTTTTAAAACGTTTGGATTTTTATAATTTCCTATTTTCAACACTTTAAATGTATCTCATTTTTATCAAAAAAAAAAAAAAAATTAATATATTTAAAACAAAATGAACTTTCATTTTTAGCCAACTACTCCACCTTTTATTTATTTATAAAAATTCCAATATATAGATTGAAAGATATAGAGTAAAGGACGAACTCTAACATACTATAGAAATATTGCTTTTAGGTGGCACGTGGGCTGTGTAGTATACCTTCATTTAGAGAGCTTGTAGCATATCCAATTTTGAAACCAGCATACGTTAGTGATCATCGAGAGCTAGATGACCCAAATATGATGAAAAATACCTACGTGATTCAGATCCATTTCGAGAGCCAGATCCAGATGAAGCAGCGTAAAGAGAAAAGGCAGCACCACCAATTTTAATAGTACCAACAGTAGTAGCAGTCAATTAAGCTGGTGATTTAGCCATTGATCCTGCTGTGAAAGGAGAAACCTTTATATATTATAGAAGAAGCACTTGCTTCTGTTGTTTTGTATTTTCAGCCAGTATATGCATCATTTCTTTTCACTATAATTGATCTGACTTGACATCCCACCCATTTATATCGGTTGAACCTACCTATGTACAAATTATTCCAGCCACGGAACAAGCTCAAGAAGCCAGAAATAACAGGGAATTCTTTCACTGGAATCAAATAAGACTTGGAAATAGAGTAAACTCCCATGCTCTTCCTTGTGTTGCCTAATAATTACCTGAAACATTGGAGATGTTCTTTTTTTCAAATAAGTAATTGAAGTGCGTACTGTTATCAACCCAAATGGCACTTCTCTGTCCAAGTGCCGACACTTCGTATGTTGGTACACAAAATGACACTTTTGGATTGAAGGTTGCCTGAACACTATAGATGGGCATGACATGAGATGCATTCACCCTCCAACCAGCTTGCCATTTTACCTTTCTATGTGTGGATTGCCATACGCGACTATGTCCATTGAAACTCGCGTACATACGCGACTATGTTCGTTGACAACCCGTGTACTGTACGCGACTATTTGCATTGCAACTCGCGTACAAATCTGTACGCGGGTTTCCCTTAAAGCAACTCACGTGTCATACGTGGGTTGCCAGTATCAATAGTTGCGTACACATCCATTTGACATTAAAAATAATAAAACATGATTAATGGAGATTTTTTGAGCCTTAATCATTAACCAACTCATCTGTCTCAACCTTCGAAACTGCTCTATTTCCCAAAGTATAAATAGAGGCCTTGGGGAGGGCATTAATCAATCAATCTTGGAGAGCAAAGTTATGCTAGTTGTATATCTTCATAAGTCTTTGGAGCAGCAGAACTCAGATTCCTTTGGTTGCAGAGGAGTCCTTGTCTCACGCGTTGGGTTGTACACTTATCTCATTCACTATTGTTAATACAGAGAATTCTTCTTCCAACTTTGTGTTGAGTCTCTTTCATGTATCATGTTTGATGAATATTTTTTATTGAGCACTTTATATATTGTTCATCTAACTTGTCATATATACATGTATAAGATTGTACTTGGAGAATTTGCTCTTTACAGGTGAAGGAGGTGCATCCTTGAAAGCTTTGGAGAGAAGCAGAGCAGGAGAAGATAAAGCTAGGATTAACCATCGGTAATCGGGTGAGTCTGACATTTCTCCATATTTCCTTTCTGTACTTTAAAGTTGATTGTTTGCAAGTTTTAGAAGTAAGTTGGTAACCCCAGACCCTAGGTTACAAGTTTGTTTATTCCTGTACAACAGAACTGGCGACTCCACTGGGGAGCCCAGACTGCTATGGGTTACTTCTGTTGACCGTTGCCCAGTCTTTGCCTTGATTTAGTGTGTGGTGTCCTGTCTTGGTTCATGCTTAGAGCAGTGTTTGAAGACCTTGAACATTTTTCTTTTTATTAGAAAATTTTATACCTGTACGCAGGTTGCTCTTGCATACAGTCACATACAGAGGTCTGTGTACGCGGGTTGCTCTATAGTACAGTCGCATACAGTATATGGGTTGCACTCGTACATAGTCGCGTACAAGCCTGAGCATTGAAATTTTTGGGCTAGGGTTTGTTTGTCCCTGTCCCTCTTTAAAGTTGTTTACTGGTTGGCCTTCCTTATAAACATTGCACTGGAGTTTGATGACCTTGTTAGCCACACCTTGTGCTTTCTTATAAAGCCCTTGAGTCCTTATTGCTTGGATTGTTTTTCTGTTAGCAACTTGAAGTGGATTTGCCTGTTGGGTTATAGGTTCAAGTGTTGGTTGTCTGAATCAGTGATCAGGGTTCTAGGAACTGTATATCTCATTCTATTTTTGGATAGTATTTCGTTTTCCACTTGCCTTTGTGTGATCTCAGTGATTTCCTTTCATTGTGTCCACCCAAGCTAGGGTTCCAAGTCTTCCTTAGGTGGTTGATCTTTGGTCTTATTAATCTGATTACTTCACTTTGCTTACATTATACAGTTAATTTAATTCAAGCATACTCAAGTTTTGTGCATTTAGGTGCATAGTAGTCTTTGAGCATTTTAAAAAGTGAAAAGAAAACATTTCGAAGCTTTTACATTTGATTTTGCATATAGTAGTTTTATTTTCAGTTTTTAGAATATAATCTCAAAAAACTACAAAAATATAGTCTCAGTGTTCTCTTTATCGTTGCATTTTCATCAATTTACATTTACAAAGAAAAAGAAAGCTTGTTTTTTAAGTAGTGATAATTTGCTTTGAAAGTATACACCTTTGCTTTTTATATTTCTTATCGAGTCAAAAACATCATAGTCTTTCACTCCACTTGCCTTCTGAGTAAAAATAGCCCTTAAAATGAATACAATAATTAAAATTTATTAGTATTTTTTATTTTTTTAGGGCCATACACCTACTAGCTTAGGCTAGACTTGTGGGATAGGAAGTGTAAACTTCCCATAAGTATTTAAATTTAGACATAGTGGATCGATAGGTGAATCCTTCTCTTTATCAACAGCATCTAGCAAGCTCCTCTCAAACAGGAGTCAAGCACGAGGCCGCATGGAGGCATTGGATTGAGGAGATAACCCTCAAATTTCTTGTCGAAACGTAAATCATGATTTTTATGCATCTGGGGATTCTGTCCTAAACAGAGTTCCGGGCTTAGCTACCCTGCCCATGCATACGAATCAGGCTTGCGACTATCCCCCCTGACTGTTGGTATAGTTAAGGTAGCCTCTAGTCTCTTGACATCTAGGGTTCATACATAGGTAAACCAGAAGGCTATTTCTGGTTCACCTGGGATGGGCTTGGAAGGTAACCGTTGTTGAAAGTGTAGGAGGGCGGTGGGCGATTCCTCCGCTTGTGCCTAAGAACCTCTTCAAGGACGCCAAGTAACTGTTCTTCAGCTTTATTCGGGAAAGCATATCTTTTACCCTTTTGGACTATTGAGACTTTAGGAATTTTCATAGTGATTGCTCTGTGGTTTGTCTGTGTTTAATTGACCTTAGGGTTTGAATTGTCAAATTTACAATCATGGAGGACCAACTTATTAGAAGTTCATGAAGGTTGCAAAACCTTCCTCCTCTCATCACATTGGAACCTCCACCTCCACCTCAAAGGCAAAGATTGGACACAGACAGTTCATTTAAACCGATAGGAGTAAGTGAAGTTCCGGGTGAACCAGAACTTTGGGCAAGCCGTTTTGATTTTAACACAGTTGAGATAGAAGACTTGCAGGCTGACGAGTTTGCAAGGAATTTTAATACACCATTGACTGACTTAAACAATCCTGTGATCGTCCAGGTTTGTCCGTTTGATTCACCCATTTTTGGTGTCCCTGTGGGCAAGATAATGTCTAATGTAGGAGAAAGCTCTTTTGTTTTCACCTTAGCCACTTCGGATAAAGGGGTACTACCTCCCCCAGCAAGTGCCCCTAGATCTAGTATACCTACTACGCCCTTAACTCCAGCAAGCCGGGTGGTTCAACCACCGGTTCCCACAAGCCTAGCAGGTCCTTCTGGTGGCATGGTTATTGGCATTCCTAGTATACCTATTATTCCTTCCTCCTTCACACACACTGCCCAGAGCAGTTCGGTAGGATCCTTGACTTTTGTCCAAGGATTTCCTTGGAATGGGGGGCATATTCCTCCATCCACTCCATACGTAGGCCCATCATCCTCTTATGTAGGGGTGCAGTTTGGAAACACTAACCCTTATGGTCAAGGTTTTCAAACTTCGGTTTCGGCCCCATTCACGAGCTCTTCCTTCTCATTGTTTAGTAGAGGGATACCTTCTCCTGTATTTCAAACTCCAATTTCGATTGGGACAGCCAGAACCTCTTATACTACACCTCCCACCCAAAACCCTGTGGCTTACGCATGGAATCCATTCCAAAGTAACCCATCCACTTCACAACCGGCGGTAGGGGGCAACCCCATCTTCACATCTGAGAATTTGGGGGCAAGTCCCTCTAATCCCTATTCTGGCACTTTTAGTGCTCCGGTTCGACCTAGAATTCCATTCCTGGAAATATTAAACTTGCCATATTTGTCTAAATTGATGAATGACCTGGTGAGGCATCATCCCTCCTGGCCACCTGTCCCCACCAAATTGCCATCGGACATCCCAAAATTTGAAGGCAAAGTTGGTGAAGATCCTGGGGCTCATGCCGCTACTTTTCATTTATGGTGTTCTTCAAATTCGCTGAATGAAGATTCAGTTAGGTTGAGGCTGTTCCAAAGAACCTTGACTAGTACTACAGCAAAATGGTACATTGAGTTTCCTTTTGTTGCATTCAGTAGTTTTGGGACTTGGCTAATGCATTCCTTAGCCACTTTCAGCTTTCGGTCCAATACGATTTCGGAACGGAATTGTTATCTACCTTCCAGCAGAACAAGGCTACCCACATCTCGGATCACATCCAAGAGTGGAGGAGGTGGAAGAGCCTTATTAAAGCCACTAGTCCTCCTGAGTTTTTATTACAGTGGTTCCTTAAATCCCTATTGCCTTATACCTAAGGACGTATCTACTTCAGGAGTGATGAATGAGGAAGAAGCTATCCTCAGGGCCCAACAATTAGATTTGATCTACTCTCAATCTAGGATCTTGTATGAGATTATTCCTGAGGCCCCAAGGCCTACCCACGATGCAGAGAAACCTAAGCCTGGACCCCATGCTGATGGTGTGTTTGGGTCCATAAAATCTCACATTGTAGAGTCTTTGGCCAAACAGCTCCATCAGCTGTCCATCAAAAATTCTATGGCGGAGGCAGCAAAGGCTGCCCCCTCACCCCAAAATGCAAATGTTTTTGTACAGACCTCTCAGAAGGGCAATTAACATCCCGGTGGGAAAAAGAAGAGAGGAAAGAAAGGTGAGGGAAATCAAAACAAGCAAAAACCCGCAAACAATGCTGATGGGGGCAAGAAAGAAAAAAAAAAGGTGAAATTTCCGTGTAAGTTACTCCATGAGGACCACCTCACCCATCTTTTTCCCCTTATGGAACAAGCCCAGAGGCTACTAAAAGCTCAACAACTGGCTGTCCTGAAGGATCCATTTCCCCAAGGGTAGAATTCTGCTTTAGCTTTGAATACAGCAGGGGGCACATCAAATGCCCCTAACCCCAATTATATCAACATGGTTCGATCCTCAACTTTACTACAGACCAGGAATAAGAACTATGAAAAAGAGACCTCTAAGAAGTGTAAGTCTATAGGTGAAACTTCTAACCCTCTCACGATTGAGAAACCTGCTGAAACTATGCCCAAGATACCGAAAGGTGTCTTTAAGAAGACCTTGCATAACCCTAATGCTGGGGCCGCTTCAAACTACTCTATGGTTGAAGACTTAGCCCAGACACCTTGTGTAATGTCAGCTTTAGAGGTGTTACAGAGTTGTCCCACCCAGCGGGATGCACTCTTAGCAGCTTTAGGCAATATGGACTCATCGAGTCTCATGGAGAAATTTCACTTATCTGATGTCAAAATTTGCCTACCTTACCATGTAGCCTTATCAATAGATGTCATCCATGGTGGAAAGACCATTGGAAGGGCAGTTGTTGACGAGGGTGCTTCTACATGTATTATGTCTTTGTCATGTTGGAAAGCTCTCGGATCCCCAGAGTTGGTCCCATCAAACACCATGCTTACTACTTTCGACGGAAGGTCATTCCGTCCACATGGTATCCTAATTGCTTTTGAAATTAAGCTGGCAGGGAAAGCGGTGTCTGTTGAGGTGGAGGTGATTGATGCACCTTTGGACTATAATTTGCTATTGGGAAGAAACTAGACTTATGCCATGTCTGCTATTGCATCGACCGTCTTTTGGGTGGTAGTGTTTCCACATGAAGGGAAGTTGGTTACTGTTGACCAACTCAATTTTATTCGAAAAGGCCACATGGAGTCTAATGAGTCCATTGTGCCATTGGTTGATCAGGTCAAACTTGTTGCACAGAGCTTAGAGGCTGGAATGTATGCATCATTGATGGGCACATTCGATATTCCAGCTCCTATTAATTATATAGGTTCTACTAGTGTGGGAAAGTCCATTGCTATGGTTGTCAATAGGACTGATCTGTGGGTCCTCCCTACCCACCATGAACCTGAAGTGCCTTTATCAGCAGTGGAAGTGGCTTACAAAGCTATCACCCAAACCACTGTTTATCCCATTCCGGCTCCCCTCATATTCTCGGAGGAACTGGAAGAAGCCTATCTTCTTGGTTGGGCATAAAACTCTTTGCGTTCTGCGGACTGTTTAGATGTGGTTTTACCTTCTGATGAAGCCATTCTAGAAGCCATGTGCGGACGTGATAAGATCTGTGAAGATCTTCACCATTGATCCTATTTTCTTCCAGAGCTAAGAAGGATAGAGAATCAAGAGTTTCATATGAGACTGGCAGATGATGTTGATACACCCATCAATCCCTTACCTAGGGAAGGAATGTTTGCTGAGGGGAATATGGCAAATATTTCCGCTACTATCCCTATCAACATCTCTGTAAATCCTGATGTTGTGGAAAATATAGATATCGGTGCAAACTGCTCTCTTGAGGAGATTGCAATCTATACGTCCTTGTTTAAGGAATTATGCGAAGTCTTTGCCTAGTCATATGAGGAGATGCTAGGCATTGATCCATCGATAGTTGAGCACAAGATCCGAACATACCTTGACGCTAAACCTATTCGGCAAAAGTTAAGACCTGTTAACCCGCGTAAAGCGGTGGCTGTGAAGGATGAAGTTGAAAAACTGTTGAAAGCCGATTTTATTTATCCCATAGCTCTGACGGAATGGGTATCCAACCCTGTTCCTGTTGATAAGAAGTAAGGGACCATACGCGTCTATACTGACTTTCGAGATTTGAACAAAGCCTATCCTAAGAAAAACTATCCCACGCCATTTATAGATCAAATTATTAATGCTTGCACGGGAAGTGAAGTTTTTTCATTTATGGATGGTTTCTATGGATATAATCAAATTCAAATAAAACCGAAAGACCAACATAAAACTGCTTTCATTTGTCCTTGGGGTACCTTCGCGTACAAAAAAAATCCCTTTGGATTGAAAAATGCTAGGGAAACCTTTCAATGGGAAATGAACTTTGCCTTCCATGATATCAAATCCATTGTCAAACCTTACCTTGATGATCTGCCTGCACATTCTCGTAAGAGGATTGACCATCCAGATCACCTACGGTTGATATTTGAGCGATGCAGATACTATAAGATCCGCTTGAATCCCCACAAGTGCATGTTCTGTGTCGAGTCAGGGAGACTGCTCAGATTCATTGTTTCTAATAGAGGCATTCAGGTGGATCCTTTAAAAGTAGAGGCCATTGTAAATCTGCCTCCTCCTCGTTCTATGAGGAAACTTCAAAGCCTATAGGGGAAGTCCAATTTTCTTCGACGTTTCATTGTAAACTATGCCAAGATCACTAGGGGTTTCATGCGCCTGTTAAAACAGGACACCCCATTTGTATGGGATGAAACTGCACAACTCGCTTTCAAGGCGTTGAAAAAAGCTTTGTTGTCAGCACCTTTGCTACGTCCGCCAGATTACTCTAGGGATTTTATACTGTATCTGGCCACGTCCGAGTCGACCATTAGGGTATTCCTAGTCCAAGAGGACGATAAGCTTCAAGAGCATGTCATTTACTATCTTAGCCATGCTTTAGCTGGACCTGAACTCAGGTACTCCCACGTCGAGAAGTTGGCCTTAGCAGCTGTCTATGCTGTTCAGAGGTTACGTCACTACATTTTACTGAGGACTACAATAGCAGTGGTGGATGTTAATCCTTTTCAATATGTTTTGTCCTGATGGATTGTTGGAGGCAAATTCAACAAATGGATTGTCATTCTCCAAGAGTTTGACTTGGATTTCTAGTCCGCTAAATCTAAAAAATCCTTAGTTTTTGCCGAGCTTATAGCAGAATTTCCAATAGAAGAAGATGTAGTCATTGAAGAAGACTCATTTCCAGATGAGCATATCTTCTTGATATCCACCTCTAACCCCTGGTACAGAGATATACTTATCTATCTCCAGACTTTGAAGTATCATGCAACTTTCTCGCGAGAGGAATGACGTAAACTATGCCTTCATGCTAAGAACTATTTCATTATAGGAGATACTTTATATCGTAGGGGGGTAGATTTTGTTTTACGTCGATATCTTACCCATGAGGAAGCAGAGATTGTCTTGAATAATGCCCATAGTGGAGCGTGTGGGGGTCATTTATCTGGGTTAGCAACGACCCAGAAGATACTATGTGCCAGTTATTTTTGGCCCACGATATTTAAGGATTGTGTGGAAGCCGTGAAACACTGCCATCCTTGTCAGCTTCACACCAGGAAGATGCGGTTACATCTCGCTCCATTATTTCCCGTTGTCTCGGTGGGCCCCTTCATGAAGTGGGGGATTGATTACGTGATATGTAACCCATCCTCGGCTGGGGGGCACAAATATATCATTGTTGCTGTGGACTATTTTATGAAATGGGCAGAGCCAATGCCCACCTTTAGAGCTGACAGGGAAACCGCAGCCTTTTTCATGGTCAATCAAATTATAGCACGGTTTGGCATACCCAAAGTGATTGTCACTAGCCATGGCGGTCATTTTCAAAATAGCATGATGAAGGAACTGACCACTATGCTTGGATTCAGATAAGAACATTCATCTTCATACTATCCTCAAGAAAATGGTTAGGTTGAGGCTGTTAATAAAACTTTGAAGACTATCCTCAAATGTACTATTGATGCAGCCCGTTCTAACTGGCATATCATGTTATACCCCGCACTTTGGGTGTATCAAAATAATGTAAAAACTGCTATGGTTTTCTCCCCCTTCCAACTCGTTCATGGAGTTGAAGTCGTTACCCCAGTTGAATGTGAAATCTCGTCCTTGAAAATAGCTATTCATGTGTTACCTGATACGACAGAGCTTGAAGAACATTTAATACATTTAGAACATCTTGATAAGCAGTGTAGAGATGTGCTGACAACAAATCAAGCTCACAAAAATAGGGTCAAAATCCAATATGATAAGTTGGTCAAGCCTCGAATTTTCTCTGAGGGGGAACTTGTTTTGCTCTAGGACCAAGACAAAGAACCCTTGGGGGCAGGAAAGTTCAGGTCTATGTGGTTAGGACCTTATGTCGTGTCAAAGGTATTAAAGAAGGGCGCATATGAATTAATTGATTTTGATGAGAATAAGCTACTTGAGCTTAGAAATGGGCTCTACGTGAAAAAGTACTATGCTTAGTATTAACATTTTTTCTTGTATTTTATTGTATGTATTTTTATGTACACTTGTTCATCGGTTTGTGTTTTTTATACCATCTCCTGGTTGTTTCAGATGTCTTCCGAGAGGTTCATAGGTTTCACTGATGGCGTCAGTCGCCACACTTGTAATCTAGCTTCAGCTGCATGGGTTATTTATTCTCCCTTAAGATAGTTAGTTGCCTCAGGAGGCGCTTTCTTAGGTCATGCTTTTAATAACGTTGTTGAGTATAGGAATGTAATTGAGCTTCTATGGGATGCTTTGTCACATGGTATCACTCAGCTAGAAGTTTGACTGGGCTCTCAACTAGTGGTTTCCTAGCTCAATCGAGCTTATTAGGTGCGGAACCCTATTCTATTACGTCAGTTTATGTAATTTGGGTTATTGGAAAGAAATTTTGAATTCATTACATTCAATCATATTCCAAGGAATCAAAATTCATTAACTGATGCATACGCTAATTACACCTTGGATTGACATTTAACACATTTTTCATCAAATATACAACATACACATAAAAAATATTTGTAAATAAACCAGCAAAATATATATATATATATATGTGAATATCTGTCCATAGATAGGTCTAGTCTCTGATCCTCAGATCTAGTCACAACTGTATAATATACAAAAAATATACAAACTATGGATCAAAGTCCATCAAATGCCCTAGATCTAAGCTTGACCACCTTGGTCACCTAGACCACCCTGGTCCCCCCAGTCTCCCTGTACTCTGGCTTCTTCAGCCTCCTTGGCTTCAGCAGCCTCAACAACATCTATGTATACCAATACTGCTCTGGCTACCCACCTCAAAAGGCGTATACAAGCAGGTGGTACACCAACCACAAACTCCTGCATGATGGCTGGGATGTGCTTAATCCGTAAGGTGGGTACTTTCCAGGTAAGCATGGCCAGCTTCCCCTCAAGAACCTTAATCAGCCCCTGTTCTTCTCCCAAGACAGGATGCACATACATGCATGGATGCCCTTCAGGGCAGACTGGTCCAATATCTTCATTTTGACTTTTTTTTTTAGGATTAGAACTCTTATACATATGTATATATCTCTATATTTAAAATTCATAAAAAAATTGAAAATTTGAAAATAAAAATTACCTAAATCTCCCCATGCTCCTCCTAGAGGGAGGATGAGGTCTGGATCACCACGAAAATCCATTCCAGTGTATGGAAACTGCTCCAAAGCTGGCAACTGACTCTCCCACCAAAAGTAGAAGTCATCATCATAAACACTCTGCACTGAACCACCACCTCCTTGGCGGAGGAAGAAATCTCCCCATCTACTCAGCCTAGGCTGACGAGGAGAATGAACTGGTAAAGTTATCATAGGGCTCAATCCCAGCACTCTCTCAAAGAATAAGGCTACTAGTATGGTAGAATATCCAAAATTCTTCCTCCTTCCTCTCTTGCAGTCAGAGAGCTGTTTTGTCATAATCGAGATCACTCTCGAGCACCAATCATATAGGGCCCCTTGCATACAATCCACTGCTAGTCTCATCTGGTTCCGTGTAGCAAGGTGAAGAGAAGATGATCCCACAACCCTCACTATGGTACTTGTCACTACCTGTAGAGGAAGATCACATATGTGTACAATAGGGATGCAACTCCCTCTTTTTTGTGTGCCTGGTGTGCAGTATATGTCAATGTAGTTCTGGACACTTAGAGGGTCACCACGTTTGTCGGTGCCTTCCAAGTTTACTGGATCCCCCTGTCATGATAGACCGGCAATGAAATAGATATCCTCCGAAGAAATCCCCAAGGACTCACCTTGAAGGTCAAACATGCCCAAATCATGATGCCAATAGTTTATTAGGAACTCTAAGAGGCGGACATTGGCTCACATAGGTGATGTACATCAAATTTTTAACAACCCACTTGAATGTAAAACATTCACGGTGGGGGCATCTTGGAGTGCTTCTTGATCCATATCTTCATGTCCACGCCCCCTCCACTCAAGCACCATCTTCAAACCTAGTCAACAAGCATTTGCAAACCTTTAGTTTCATGTAAAATTGCAAAATATTGACCCTATATACTTCTTGTTCACCTCACGCAGCGTACATGACTGTCTATTAAGGCATGTCGCGTACTGTACGCGACTGTCCTTCGGAAAACCCACATACAAAACGTGTGTACGCGAGTTTCAATATAGCAAACCCACATACACAGCGTTCCTTTGTTGAGGCCGCTCAAAAATATAAAATTTGGGCTCAATTTTGAAAATTGCTAAGATCAAATTGAAGAGCTTGGAGTGTAGTCTTACCTGACACTTGTGGATTTGGAATTGGTCCACCGGATTGTCCACACCGAGCAATTGAAGGTAGAGGTGAAAACTTATTTTTTATGGCTAAAAATTCAAATGGTGATTTTTATTTATGTTTTTGAACTATTTATAGAAATTTTATTTCTCAAGTGGTTTTTTTCCCTATAGTTCATAATTCATCAAACTAATACCATATATTTTTTCCTTGTGACAGGTTTATCATCATTCTAAAGTGTTTTTGCTCATATAGGATGGTTTTTTGTCGCTTCACATGCATTTTACTTCTATATCCAATCCATATTAAACTTATCAATCAACATTTTAACCACGAACTATGGTATTTTTAACCATTAGCTCCTTGTCTTTACCATTGTTCTTCCGTGGATAGGGCCTTCCTCTCATGAGTATCCTCATTTAGAACCTATGTTGTCTTTCGATAATCATGCTGCAATTGTCTTAGGTAAAGGGGAATCTTTTTATCTATTTTTCACGCCAAATGGAGCCTCATTTTGGTCTCTTTTTACAAACTATCCCTTTATAGGACTCCCTGCCCTTATGGAGTTTCTTTAGGCTCAGGTCTGATTCCTTAAAACAGACTTGACTGCCAATTTAACTTGTCCGTTCAAGGTCGTTAAGAATATGTGAATGGGCATCCACATTGGTGGTAGGTTATCTCTTTCTCGGACCATGCAGAATAATACGAGAAAGGACCACTCTCTTTTCTACGGAATTGAGAAGAGTATTCTCAGGCATAGGTTTATCACTTTTCCGGACATGAGAGACTAAATTTACAGAAAAGGAACACCCGGTATGAGCTTAGTTTTCTCTTTTTCGTGCTCTAGACCTAAACATGAAAAATATTTTGAGTGTACTTTATGTCTTTGTCATGCTCCTTAAACACTAAGAACAAAGCATCGAGTTTATTGTTGTAAGCCCCATTTCTCATACTCAAATGGATCTTTCCAAGTGATCTTGATTTCCTTCACACTCGTAAAACTCAAGCTATATGCTACTCTTGAAGGAGCATTGGGTAGGTGGTAATTTAACCTTTTTTGGACCTCCCTGACTAAGTACGAAAAATGTTCACCTTTTCTTCTACGAAAGTTAAGAGAGTTCTTCTGTGGTATGTTTTATACTTTTCTGGCCTCAGGAGACTAAATTGGATGAAAAAGGACCCCCTGGAGTCTTCTTTGGAGTTTTCAGACTCTCTAAATGTGAAAACACCAATTGAGCATGTACTAGTTTGGGCTCATAAAATCCATGAATCAGTGACACTATCAAGCACTATTCTCTCTTCTCTTCAAGCTTATCAAAAAATGAAGAGAGACTCGGGTTGACTTTCATGGACTCGTTAAAATTTAACAGGGAAGGTAAGGAAGAAGTTTTCTTTTGGTTTTCAGTTAGTGGCAGCATGCCATCCTTGAACATAGCACTCTCTTCCTTTTCCGATACTCATGTCTTAGTGTTTACTTTCAGTTCAACTATTACTTCGAGTTTTCTTACTCCTCTAATAGTGTTTACTTTCAGTTCAACTATTACTTCGAGTTTTGATGACCGTACCTTAGGATTCACTTTTAATGTGGGTGAACTCCTTTGCTTCAGTTTTTAATTATCACCTATTGATTGACAAACTATTGAATCCACTCCATGTTCGACTTCAATAACATATATTCACATGGCTTGGATTGTACTGGTTCTTTGGGATTGTTTATGAAGACCTTAGTTTCCTATCTATGGACTAAGTTGTGCAAACTATGTTGTACCTATTTACACAGCTTCCAGATCTTTGAATACTCATCATTATTGTATATTGTGGCTTCGATCCACCTTTGCAATATACGTGGTCTTGTACCCGTACTATATGATGTACTAAAATATTGTAAAGGAGCTAGTGTTCCAGTATATTGAACATAGCATCCTCAGATATGACTTTCTAAATTACATTATTATGTATTTGTTTCAGGTACTACCTCTGCTCCATTGGACTTCTGATTTCTCAAAAGATAATGATTATAATGTATTTCAGCCATCGCTTCCCTCTGACCTCACACATTAGGGGGCATCTGTTATCAACCCAAATGGCACTTATCTATCCGAGTGCCGACACTTCGTATGTTGGTACACAAAAGGAAACTTTTGGATTGAAGGTTTCCTAAACACTATAGATGGGCATGACATGAGATGCAGTCACCCTCCAACCAGCTTGCCATTTTACCTTTCTATGTGTGGATTTCCATACGTGACTATGTCCATTGAAACTCATGTACATACGCGACTATGTTCGTTGACAACCTGCGTACTGTATGCGACTATTCACATTGCAACCCACGTACAGTTCTATACGCGGGTTTCCCTTAGAGCAACTCGCGTGTCATATGCAGGTTTCCAGTATCAATAGTTGTGTACACATCCATTCGACCTTAAAAATAATAAAACACGATTAATGGAGATTTCTTGAGCCTTAATCATTAACCAACTCATCTGTCTCAACCTCCTCAATGTTCGAAACTACTCTATTTCCCAAAGTATAAATAGAGGCCTTGGGGAGGGCATTAATCAATCAATATTGGAGAGCAAAGTTATGCTGGTGGTATATCTTCAGAATTCTTTGGAGCAGCAGAACTCAGAGTCCTTTGGTTGTAGAGGAGTCCTTGTCTCAGGCGTTGGGTTGTACACTTATCTCATTCACTATTGTTAATAAAGAGAATTCTTCTTCCAACTTTGTGTTGAGTCTCTTTCATGTATCATGTTTGATGAATATTTTTGATTAAGCACTTTATGTATTATTCATCTAACCTATCATATATAGATGTATAAGATTGTACTTGGAGAATTTTCTCTTTGCAGGTGAAAGAGGTGCATCCCTAAAAGCTTTGGAGAGAAGCAGAGTGGGAGAAGATAAAGCTAGGATCAACTGTTGGTAATCGGGTGAGTCTAACATTTCTTCCTATTTCCTTTCCGTACTTTAAAGCTGGTTGTCTGCAAGTTTTAGAAGTAAGTTGGTAACCCCAGACTCTAGGTTACAAGGGTGTTTATTCATGTACAACAGGTACATCATGCAATGCCACTTAATATATCTGTGGAAAATTTTAAAGTATTTATTGGGTTACCATAATTAAAGTCTGTAATAGCCACTGCAACTAAAATAATCCTATCATCATTGCAGTTCGAGTACCCATAAACTGGAGCTGGACGGTCAGGCAGAGTTATCTCTCATCCCAAATAGCAAAATCCATTGATCATGGTTGAATATAACTCGAGCCCTGAACTTGTTCGTTAGAAGGCTATGGAGTATAACTGGCATGGTTTGGTCAAAACCCTAAATGGGTAGGATCTGAAGACCAAGAACTCTCTTAGACCCCCAATTGAATAACCAAAATCTTACTTAGAAGAAAGAGGCATTTATGCCTGAGAAAGATATGAGGTCTCTTCATAAATGCCTCGTCAACGAGTCCTATCACCTCATGAAATCCGCGTAACTACTGGCAGGAAATCCACCTTCCTTCAGTCTATTTGTTATATTGAATGAGTTATTAAATTTAACTAAAGATAGAACACCATCCAAAATGAGAATGTTGTTATCGGATAAATCTACTCAATCAGAATCAAGCAAGATCTCCCTAGTCCAAGTGGATCTAGAACAAATCAAATACATAATAAAATATACTTTCCTAGATCAAATGGAAATGCAAAGTAACAGATAGATCACCTACCTGAAATATGCAGATCATCTTCTCTCTTTGTTGATCCAAGCTCCAGAGTCTTCAAATCTTCAGTTGCAAAACCCTGTAAAGCATGTGGAAACAAGAAAACAACATATGTGTATCCAAACATATAATTGATCTAAGCTAACAGTTAAGGAAGAAAGCTCTAAACATCATAAACACGACAACGCTTATGGAAAGAGATTTGTATTAATGTAATCAAGGAGAAGATATTCTATTAGGTTAGCAAGATTTGACATAATGAAGATGAAATCTTGTATTAATGTAATCAAGGAGATACATAGAATTACATAGGAAATAACATTAAAACCTAGCCTTAACGTTGCAATATTCCATCCAACAATCCAAGCCAAAGCCAAGCCTCCAAAGCAAGCTACCAAGCCACCTAGAAATTCCACCAGCATAATGTTACCATAGACCTTCCTCCCTTCCAAATGGAGAGAGGGTTTAATTTATAAGGTTAAAGGGATAGAGTAGGTTGAGGATTAGGAGGAGGGATCAAAGGGATCTTCCCTATAGGTTAGGAACTGAAATGCCACCTCACCTAAATGATAGGGACAAACCACCACCTCATCCACCTTTGAGAAGGGTCTCAAATCTTCGTTTTTTTTCCTCAAAATGCCACCGAAGCTCTTAGCAGGAAGGGAAAAAGCATCGTCGGCACTCCTAGCAGTGGGAAATAGAGCGTCGGCATCGGTGCACCTAACATGAAGGGAAAAGGCACCATCGGCACTCTTATCATAAAGGGAAAAAGCACCGACCTTCCTAGAGAGAGAAAAAAGCAGGAAAAAGCTTAATCTCAGTCAAATTTAGCAGAGAGAAACTTGGGGATTAGGCAAAGGGTTGACACATGGATCGAGAGTGCAAGAATTTGGTGTAATAGAATGCCCCCAAAATCATGAAGTTAGAGAAATGCGATAGGTGAATGCTTTGTAAAGAGAAGAAATCTAAGGCAAGAATGTTGGTTGGAAGTTGCTGCAGTACCATTGACTCAAATCTCATATGACTCATAACATGGCTGCCGTCCAATACAATGCAGATCCATGGAAGTAGAGATCGATTGAACACAATCATGGCTACTAGACACAAGCATATATCCGTGTAATGTGACTCAAAACAAAACTCCATCCCAACCTGGGCGAATATATATGACAACCCAGGGTCTTCAAGCTGAACCCACAATGATACGAATCTAACCATGTGATTACAATGTCTTGACGTCAAACATGGTAGAAACCACTTGATTACCGGTCAATGATGTAAACTGTTAACAAATACGAGGGAAATCACCATTGCTATCAATGATTCCCAAGGTATCTTAGTACATACCATCGAATGTGAATAAAGGACTTGGGCTCAAACACTCGATGAGATATTTCAATCAAGAGTCAATGATGTAAACTCATGTTAAAAGCGAGGTAACCTACCATTAAGGCATGTAGGCTTAAGGTACTTGTCTTGGTTTCTAAGTCTAATTCCTTGATGAGGAGTTGAAGTCAACAGGAATAGACTCATCGAACAAGGGCCATGATGAATCCCCCATCAACGACACGAAACACAATCAAAGATGTTTTTGGAGAAAACTAGACAGCTAAGTGATGTAGAAGACTAACTCAGGGATGACCAACATGATAGATGGTAAACTGGCTACAGACAGTGGATATATGACTAAACTTCTCTTGAACATGGGAATGGCATGACTTGGCAATATTAAAACAAGAATGATCCCAATCCCTCAATGAAACTGAGGTTGAGGGTATTCTTGGACAACTCACATGAGGTAAGAAGACTCATGGAATCAGTAGGACTCGATGACAAATGGATTACCCAAGTACTGAAATACATATGCATGTGAGTGCCATGTTCAAGAGTAACTATGTACTTCCATAACAAAATAGAAACTCTTTCCTTAATTTCCCCATCATGATTGATGAATGCCTCTTTGATTTTTAATGAGCTGGAAAAGGGTAACAAACACTCGATATAGCTCGTCTTTTGGATGAGTCCAATCTCATATGTTTTACGAACCTGAGAAAGGATGGGTTCATTTCTAGAAAAGGGTCCTTCATCGTTTGATTTTACGAGTCCGATGAAATCAAACTCATTTGTCGTTTCATATTTAGAGAGTCTAAAATGACTAAGAAGACTCCAAAAATCGTCATTTTTTGTAAATAAGGCCAGTTGGTCCGAAAAAGAGATAACCTACTCCAGACTAGTCGACCATTCTGATTCTTTTACAAGTGTGAATGTAACAAGTTCACTTGGTGATATTTTTGTGTTTTTAAGGAGACTGAAAAGAGCTTAAATATAACTCCAGAACGAGTTCTTTTTTCATAATCCAATTTTTACGATTCTAAAAAACAGTAAAACTATACTCGATACCTCTTCACTGAGTTTTTAATGTGCACGACAAAGGTATAAAAGGCACTCAAAACCTTTTTCATGTTTGAACCAGAGCACGAAAAAGCGGTAAAGTAAGCTCAAACCAGTTTTCATGTTTTAACCAGAGCACAAAAAAATGAAAAGTAAGCTCAACACCATCTTACTGTTTTTAATGAGCTCGAATATTAGTTGAAAGAATTCTCAGGGTATTTGCTTCATTTTTTAATGAGCTTGGAATAGAATTAGAACTATGCCCAAAACATGGTTTCACTTTTATGAAAGCTTAAAAACAAAAGGTAAACTATGCTTAAGGAAACCTACTTCATTTTTTAACGAGCTTGAAATAGAAAATGAACTATGCTCAAAAGGAATCCCATTGACGGGTGACTTCCCAACATAATGTCCAGTGGTTGGTACTTGCCCCCAGTATAATTGTCAAGTAACTTAACACCAATAAAGAGATAGGGTACATGCCCCCCAAGCTTCATTGAGTCTTGACACAATGGAAGAATTCGTTTCATTTTTTAACAAGCTTGACACGAAAAAGGAACTCTGCTCAAGGTCAATTTTATTTTTTAACGAGCTTGAAACCAAGAATAAACACTGCTCAAAGGGGCCTGTTTCATTTTTACAAAAGATTGAAACAGAAAATAACTATGCTTGTGAGAACTTGTTTCATTTTTACACAAGCTTGAAACAGAAAGTGACTATGCTTGAGGACATCCGTTTCATTTTTTAATGAGCTTAACATAGAATGGGAACTATGCTCATAGGCATCTATTTCATTTTTTAACAAGCTTGACACAAAAAGGGAACTATGCTCACAATAAGTTCTAAGCCAAAATGATGTCTAGAGGTTGGTGGGTTTCCCCCTTACCTAAGAAGCTAGAAACTTAACTCCAGTATGAAGTCCAAAGGCTGGATCCATGCCCCCCATTTTACCTATGATGGGAAGAAGCTAACTAGAAGGGGAAGGAACCACAAGAACATGTGGTACATTCAGGGAAGTCTGATGACTAGGAGTCACACGATAATTAGGTTTAATGAAGGAAAGATGATCAATGGTCACAATCTTCCCATCATGGGGAAAATATATCACTCGAAAGAGTGTGGACACTACAGCTTTCATGGCGTAAACATAATCACACCCAAGGATCATATTGAAATCTAAGGGACCTTGGACTATCATAACATCGATACAGACAGTTTTTCCTTCCAAAGTAATAGGCAACTAAGAAAGGATCCCTAAAGGCGCTGTAGGTCTTTGATTAAACGACAGTATTTGATTGGTAGCTGACACAAGCTGAGGAGAACCTATGGCTTTCCAAGCAGTAGAGGACAAAATGCTAATAGAATCCCCTTCGTTAATGATAGTGTGAAGTATAATCTTAGTTGAAACCCGCATGGCTATTTGGAAAGGAACACTCGAATGAAGACGATATTCCGTTAGGTTAGCAAGATTTGACATAATGAAGATGAAATCTTGTATTAATGTAATCAAGGAGATACATGGAATTACATAGGAAAGAACATTACAACCTAGCCTTAATGCTGCAATCTTCCATCCAACAATCCAAGCCAAAGCCAAGCCTCCAAACCAAGCTAGCCAGCCACCTAGAAATTCTACCAGCATAAAAGTACCATAGACCTTCCTCCCTTCCAAATGGAGAGATGGTTTAATTTATAAGGCTAAATGGATAGAGTAGGTTGAGGATTAGGAGGAGGTATCAAATGGATCTTCCCTATAGGTTAGGAACCAAAATTCCACCTCACCTAAATGATAGGAATAAACCACCACCTCATTAGAGGAAATTTCAACTCAAAATGGGCCTTTTAAAGTTAACTAAAATTCCATGTCATCATCTGTTAGCCAATGAAATTGCTTTAAATTTGAAATACCGTATGGGTCTTAAACACCTTTTTAATATAAATTTGGGGATAGGTATCATAAAAAAAAACTACTTTTTTTGTTTGTATTTTTGACATATCTCCCCATTTTTTTACTCAAATTTCGATCGGGAGAGCTTGTTGGATGCAGAATTAAATTCTGCATCCAATGAGTACCCACTCGGCATACTTTTGACGGACCCCGCTACCCCAAAAACAACGTGATTATGATGTCACATCACATTTTTTTTCAGGTATTTCTTGTTTTTGGGGTAGCGGGGTCCATCAAAAGTATGCCGAGTGGGTACTCGTTGGACGCAGAATTTAATTCCGCATCCAACAAGCTCTCCTGATCGAAATTTGAATAAAAACACAGGGAGATATGTCAAAAATACAAACGAAAAAGTAGTTTTTTTCTTTTCTTCCTCCAAAATTAATAAATATTATTTTATTATTTAACTATTATTTTATTAATTTTTTTTAGGAGGCCCATTTTGAGTTGAAATTTCCTCTAATGCATCCACCTTCGAGAAGGGTCTCGAATCTTCATTTTTTTCCCTCAAAACGCCATTGGCTCTCTTAGTAGTAAGGGAAAAGGCGTCGTCAGCGCTCATAGCAGTGGTAGATAGATCGTCGGCGTCGAAGCACCTAATATGAAGGGAAATGGCATCGTCAGCCCTCTTAGCATAAAGGGGAAAAGTGACGACCTTCCTAAAGAGGGAAAAAAGTAGGAAAAACCTTAATCTCAGACAACTTTAGCAGAGAGAAACTTGGGGATTAGGCAAAGGGTTGACACATGGATCAAGAGTGCAAGATTTCGGTGTAACAGAATGCCCCCCAAAGCATGAAGTTAGAGGATGTGATAAGTGAATTCTTTGTAAAGAGAAGAAATCTAAGGAAAGAATGTTGGTTGGAAGCTACTACAGTACCACTGACTCAAATATCATATGACTCATAACATGGCTGCTGACCAATACAATGTAGATCCATGGAAGTAGAGACCATCTGAACAAAATAATGGCTACTAGACACAAGCATAGATCCATGTAATATGACTCAAAACAAAACTCCATCCCAACCTGGGCGAAGATATATGACAACAAAGGGTCTTCAAGCCAAACCCACAATGATGCGAATGTAACCATGTGATTACAATGTCTTGACGTCAAACATGGTAGAAACCAATTGATTACCATTCAATGATGTAAACTGTTAAGTGTGAGGGAAATCACCATTAATGTCAATTATTCCCAAGGTATCTTAGTACATACCATCGAATGTGAATAAAGGACTTGGAATCAAACACTTGATGAGATCTTTCAATCAAGATTCAATGATGTAAACTCATGTTGAAAGCGAGGTAACCTACCATTAAGGCATGCAGACCCAAGGTAATTGTATTGGTTTCTAATTCTAATTCATGGATGAGGAGTTGAAGTCAACAGGAATAGACTCGTCGAAGGAGGGCTATGATGAATCCTTAGTGGAGTTGCCAAATTTGTTGTCGAATAAATATACTCAATTGGAATCAAGCAAGATCTCACTAGTCCAAGTGGATCTAGAACAAATCAAATACATAATACAATCTACTTTCCTAGATCAAATGGAAATGCAAAGTAACAGATAGATCACCTACCTGAAATATGTAGATCCTCTTCTCTCTTTGTTGATCCAAGCTACAGAGTCTTTAGATATTTAGCTGCAAAACCCTGTAAAGCATGTGGAAACAAGCAAATAGCATATGTGTATCCAAACATATAATTGATTTAAGCTAACAGTTAAGGAAGAAATCTCTAAACATCATCAACACAACAACGCTTATGGAAAGATATTTGTCTTAATGTAAACAAGGAGATACATAGAATTACATAGGAAAGAACATTACAACCTAGCCTTAACACTGGAATATTCCATCCAACAATCCAAGCCAAAGCCAATCCTCCAAAGCAAGCTAGCAGGCCACCTAGAAATTCCACCAACATAAAAGTACCATAGACCTTCCTCCCTTCCAAATTGAGAGAGGGTTTAATTTATAAGGCTAAAGGGATAGAGTAGGTTGAGGATTAGGAGGAGGGATCAAAGGGATCTTCCCTATAGGTTAGGAACCAAAATACCACCTCACCTAAATGATAGGAATAAACCACCACCTCATTCACCTTCAAGAAGGGTCTCGAATCTTCGTTTTTTGCCCACAAAATGCCATCGGCGCTCTTAGTAGGAAGGGAAAAAGTGTTGTCGACTCTCCTAGTAGTGGGAGACAGAGCGTCGGCATCGGCACACCTAACATGAAGGGAAAAGGCACCATCATCACTCTTAGCATAAAGGGGAAAGGTGTCGACCTTCCTAGAGAGGGAAAAAAGCATGAAAGACCTCAATCTCAGTCAAATTTAGTAGAGAGAAACTTGGGAATTAGGAAAAGGGTTGACACATGGATCAAGAGTGCAAGATTTTGGTGTAACAAATATAAATGATCTCAATATCACGGCGAGGATATCCTTCTCTCCGCAAAAATTGGTATGATTTGTTAAACTATTAGTTAACTGCAATTAAGAATTTTAATGTGTTAGTTGCGGATTAGATGGCAACCAAACTCAATGACTTCAGCCTAAATTATAAATGCTCCTGATTGAAATCTTTTCTATCATGCAGAGAAAGCAAACTATCCTACACGAGTGCTATCACCCTGAATACCTTCAGATCAGCTTCTAAATCTCCTGAGATCAGCTCAAATTTGAAAAAGGCGGAGTGAACAGATCGAAAGACAGGCTAAAGGACAGATCGTTTGCAGGCTGGGAATGGAGGGCTGAAACTTAAAAAAAATTACAAATGTATTTTTCTTTGCAGGTTTCAGGTTTCAGGTTTTAGGTTTTATGTTTTATTTTATTTTTGAATTTTTTTTTAATATATATATGTTTATGTGTTTTGTATTATTTTTATTTTAAAAAGGTTTCATTTTTATTATTATACATATATTATTGTTTAGAATTGCATAATTTTAATATATATATTAATGTTTGACGTTTATTGTTTGAATTTAGTGAAATTTTTATTTTATATTTTGAACTTAAATTTTAAAAACTAATATCGAAATAAACAAAGAAGCATTGTGAATAAAAATAAAAAATAATGAACTATATATAAGAAAATGACTAGCATATATATTTGTTTATTTGTCTATTATTTTATTTTTTTATTTTTTATAAGCATACATTAATGTTTAATGTTTAATTTTAATGTTTAAAATTTTAAAATGCTTAATGTTTAATGTTGCATATCTCGTATTAAAATTATTATCTACATATATTGATGTTTAATTTTTTAATATTTAAATTTTAAAATGTTTTAATGTTTGTAGGTCTAATTTCAAATTTTTTAGAAAAACTGAAAACTAGCATTTATAATGAATAAACATTGCTTTTGGTTTCAATGCAAAGTGATATGTATGTTTATTTATTTGTTTATTAATTAATTTATTTTATTTTCAATTGTTAAAAGAAACTAATTCTTAATGTATTTTTATTTCTAGAATAATTAAAGAATTATTAAATGAAAAATTAAAAGATTTAAAACAATATTGAAAATAAAAAGATTTAAAACAAGATTTAGATTTAAAATATTTAAAATTATTTTTTAATTTCTAACAAATATAAAAACAATAGTAATTAAGAATTTTTAGAAATAAAATTTTAACAAATAAAAACATTAAAGTAAATTAAAACAAAGTTAGTTTTTAAACTAAAAAAAATAAAAATTAAACCTACCTACTCTAATTGGAAATTAAAGATTATTTATATAAAATGAAATTTCCAATGTAACCATCTATCTAACAGAACTAAACAGAAATTCAGATTTAATTTTACAAAATGAAATCTAAGATGTATAAAAATATGCGAAACTAAGTGTAGAAAATGTAAGTGAATACAATAAAAGAAAAAACAAAACTGATTTAAACTAGTGACTTACTTGAAAACATTGTTTGATGCAGCATTTGTTTGCATGATCTTGATCACCTAAGATTCCTTCTTCCTCCCTTTCAATCTCTAGTTTGAACAGGTTCTCCTTCTCTGATATGCATGATTATTCAAATGTCAATTCTTCTTTCACTTCAAGAGGAGTAGTAAATCTTTTAGCTGCTATCAAGACCTCCTTTTCTTTGGAAGAGGAGATCCCTACTTCTGCTAGGAGTTGAGAGAGTTGATCTAGACTTATGCTCAAAATCATTTGACTGAAATCAAATCAAGTACTAGGAGAAATGAATACATAATAAACACAAAAACAATAGCACAAAACGATTGCAAAAACAAAAAAAGGTGCATAAAATTATGTACAAAATAAATAATGAACAAATACAAAGTTAGAAACAAGTTAGTATGAAATAAAGGTGCCCAAAAAATAAAAGCAATCAAAACTTTACACTACAAAGTGTAAAAGAAAAACTTGCATAAAAACAAATTCGCATTTGCAGAAAAATTAATACACTTGCAAAAACAAAGGAACAACAAGGCTTTAAGGCACCACACTATAGAGGATGCATCTGGCTCTTACACCACGGATATCCCAGAAATTCTATAGTGAAGTCATCCTAGCGTCTTACTGTTTTCCCCTCCCCCTTGTTGTGTAATGTAAAAGTAATCTATCTATCTATCTAAACTCTGATCCCTTTTAGCACCTCCCTAGCAATGGCACCAAAATGCTGGGTAAAAACATTAAACAATTTATAACCGATATCCAATGATATAATTGTCAACCCAGAGAGAGCATAGACTTGTGAGGTACATACAAAATATATGCAGGGGCGGAGTGTCGCTGAACTTAATCTATAACTGAAATTGAATCTAAGTTATGAAAACATGAAATTATATAAGAATAAATCTAATTGCACAAAACAGGGTAAAGAAGAACTGAATTTGCATGAAATAACTGGTATAAAGCGATTAACAATAACTAGTGAGCTCACATAAAATCTACATTAACAATTCATAAGAAAAACATAATTGAAAATCTATATGGACAACTCATAATAAAGAAACTACCGAAAATCTATATTAACAGAAGAGAATCAAAGGATGTGCATCAAAGAATCGTCTCCATTTCATAACCATCAAAATCTATTCTATGACTAACTCTGAACTATTCTCTAATTCCAAACCACTAGAGAGATCTCCAACCAAAATGAGGAGAGATCCCTCCTTTTTATACATAAATTCAAGATAACTGGTCATAATTACAGATCCACTATTCTCTCGACTTATCCCTCAAAAGCATTCAACAAATCTACAACTCATCCCTCAAAATTCTCAACAAATATTGGATGAGATATTTTCTCCACATTTCCATGATCTTCTCCTTGAAGTTAGCTCACATTTAGAAGATGAAATTCGAATCTGAGGCTAGGTGGTCACTTTTGAGCTTGTTAAAGTCTTCAAATACACCTATAAGCATCACCAAACTCATCCAACCTTAAAGAATAATGAAAATATGTTATTTTTCTCAATAATTAACCACAAATTCATTCAAAATACTCAAAAATAAATGATTTGGAAAATGCTAATATAAACCCATATTTATTATGAAAGTGGTGAATATTAATAGTTTTATGGAAGGATAAGATAGGAATAAGGTGACAAATGGTATAGGAAAGATGAATAAAATGTGGTCTTTTTGTGGCTCAACAATGAGACTGCTACATGAAGAAGAAACTAAAACCCATCCAACTCAGAGGAAGATGTATCAATTGATTGAACAATGACAGCAAAGGGAACAATTGTTTGATAGAACTAAAAAATTTCAGGAGAAAATGAAAGAGATCTTTGACAGGAGGACAAAGCCTAATGATTTCCAAATGGGGGATGTATTTTTTCTATGGGATGCACCACATGAAGAGAAAGGGAAGCATGGTAAGTTTGATCACCTGTGGAAGGGCCCTTACAACATTTCAGCTTTTAGGGGAAATAATTCCTACATACTAGAGGATATGGGGGTGATCTGGTATCTGGAGCTCCTGTAAATGGGAGGCTCCTCAAGCACTACTTTCTGTAAAGTAAGTCCAATTCCCATGTCATTGTATATACCATTTATTTTAAACATCGCATGTATGGATAGCTCTCTGGAAGACTTAAATCCTGTGGTGAAGGCAGTATGGTCCCCAAGAAGAGTATTCATTTGGTTTTCCTTTTTATACAAATTTGAAGTTACAGGAACTAGAACAAATTTTGAGGCGACAAGCCTTCGGAATAGCGTAGAGTGGTGCAGTTAGTTGGGGTTTTTGCGGGTATAGAGGGCCCAATGGGGTAGGCACTTGGTCTATATGGTTCTTTGCTATCTCACATGGAGGATAGCATCCCCGAGTTGGATCCGTTCTTAGCACCAGTGCTAAAATTTAAGGATTTTTATAGATGTGTCCACACTAATTCCCCTGCAAACAGATAAGCCAGTGAAAATGATAGGTACGCTCAAAAATTTCCAATCTCATATAACCAGATTAAGTGTTGAGCAAGTCTTGAAGGATCCGTTCCTGGTTGAAAGTGAAGAAAACAGTAAAAAATCCTTAGGCACGACCTTGGAAATGAGCTTGGTATGAAAAATCCAACCAAGGATAAGTCCTGGTGAGAATGGACGGTGGAGATCCGAGATGCAAGGTAATCTGATGCTCTGAAAGAATCTCGTAGAAGAAATGTTAAAGACAAGAAGATATCCACATCCGATCCCAGATCACCAATCAGAGTTAACTCTGAGACAAATCAAGGGTCCAACAAAAAGGAGGAAGCAGAAAAGGCAAAGATTCAGTTGTGAAAGTTGGTAAACCCAATTTTTGCTTTTCGCATTCTAAGATTCGATGGTCAAGGATGGTGCATGGGAAAAATGAACGGTCCAGGAAAAAGAGGGAAGTAAAAAGGAGGAAGAAGAAAAGGAGAAAATCTAACCATAAAAAGTTGAAATCCTGATTTCCTCTTTTCCCCATCCCATAGAGCGTCCCCACCTTGATCACATATTAATGGCTTGGAAAGGAGTAGAAAGCAAGGAGCAGAAATATAGAAATTTGGTTATGGAAAGTTGGAATCCCACTTTTCACTTTCCGCCATCCCGTAAGATCTATGGTTCAGAGAGCTTCCATACAGATCAACGAAACGGAAGGGAGTGGAAATGAAGAATTAAAAAAATCAAAATTGAGCAGCATGAAAATTCGGATGCCTACTTTCTACTTTCCACAGCTCGCAGCTTGATCTTAGATCAATGACTGGGAAAGTTTCTATCTAAGATCGACGATGCAGAAAATGGCAACATGCACACGGGATAAGTAGATTTATCGATATGGGAAATATGGTAGGCCTGACAAGGATGAACGGTGGAGATCTGAGAATATTATTGATCCACAACCCAGGATGATTTTGCAACGAGAATTAGCAAGGGATAATTCGAGATGGAAAATTGTGAAATTGGGTACAAGCTTTATCTTTCAGCGGATCAGATTAAGTTCCAATCCTAATCGGTGGTTAAAAATCAATTTCACAAGTTGAAGATGCAAGGATGAATAAAATTGTTGCGGGTCGCTCGAAGATCCTTTGAACAGTCATTTTCATCAAGTAGGTCTGAGTCCTAGGTGTCAAATTTTCCTAAATTGATCCACCACGTACATTCTAGTGTTGTTTCCCGATTTGTTTGTGATCATGGTGAATCTGCCGGATCAGAATTTGTTAGGATTTTATGAGTGAGGGTTTGATTATCGTATCAGAAATGATTTTGGGCTCTGTTTCGGGGTTGGTCTCGAGAGCTTAGTATTTTATAAATATATCCTCAAGAGAGGAACAAAGGGTTTGAGATTCATATTTTGAAGCCTCTGTGCTTAGTTTTATAGCTTTGCAACTTTCTTGGAAGTATTAATGAAAAGTATTTCATGAGAGTTTGAGATTCATCACAGTGTTCATTGTTTAGTCTGTTTTCCCTTGTTTTCTTCATTTTCATGTATGTGTAGTTTATGCTAATGTGTTTCTAGTTGTATGCAATGAATTCGTTCTCTGTTAAGTGCTCCTTGCATCAGATAACATGTTTGTGATGTGTTCATGATAAATGTCCTAGAATTCATCCTCTATTAGATGCTCCATTTAAGTTATCATCCTTCATTGTTTATTTTGCTAAAGGTGTTTCAAGAGATGCATCCATAGATAGGTTCCTCCTATCTCATTGGGCTTCTTCTCATCCCCCCTGCCATCTCTCAAAGATATTTTGTTGAATAATAACACCTATTTTTCCTCACACTACGAAGGTTATCACTGGTCATTATTTCTTGTAAGTCCTTAATTGTTTCAGGTATTCACTCCATTTCCCAATGGTATTTAATATATGTATGTCTTACACCGTTTAAAATCCCAACAACCCTTCCCCTCGGAAATCTATCCTTATGAATGCTTGTTTAAAGGTATGTATATGTGAATGACCCTATGACAAAGAGAGAGCCCTCTCTGACTGTATAGGCTAGAATACAACCTAAAGATTTTTTTGATATGGTTACCCTAGTGATTTCCTACCACAACCATAGAAACATTATTGGGTAATAACATGAAGGAAAGACTTTAAAACGGGAACACAACATTCATGCTTAGTTATCCATTGTTGAGAACAATCATACATGCAGGGGTGAGAGTGGCATTTGTATCTGGAAACACTTTTCTAATTGAATTGATAATGTTTCAATAATTTCTTGAGTATTCATTTCTTTTAATATGTTGAGGAAGCTATGTTAGGAGGCAAGGGCCCACTTTCTCCTAGAGCTCGCCTAGTTGTTGGTTGTGAATTTATTTTATTTTTATAATTTGGAAAATAGTTGAAACAATTTTTTTTTATAGATTATGCGAGAGGATTATTAGAATATTGAGTTATTTGTTTATTAATGTTCAAACAGTTGATTGTCTAGTGTGTGACTTTATTTTAAGTGTATTATTAATTCATTGATAACGATAATTGTTGTTACTCGTGTACTATGTTGTTGAAAGTATCATATATTAACGCCTTTAATGAATTATTGGAAGATTGTGTAATGTGTGATTTCTTCTTAATCAATTAGATTAAATTCAAGTTTGGAATTTTTACTGAAATATAGAGAATCAAGAACGCCAAGAATCCACTCTTCCATTAGAGAGGCTCCCACAACTGCTCCTATGAAAAATATTTCGCCTTCGGTGTTACCAAATTTTCATGATAAGTCTACTGAAGATCCAGATGAATTTATTTTTGAATTTGATATCCTTTCTCGTACCTAATATTACACCTCTAGTGCGTAGAAATTAAAATTGTTCCCTACCATCTTGAAGGGGAATGCATTACGTTGGTTTATGAGATTGGTTGGTGAAACTGGTACTACATGGGATCAGATGAAAAATGTGTTTATTGCTAAATACCAGGACTATTGTAGAACCAGGGATAGAAGAGAAGAGATTTTTAAGATGGTTCAAAGAGAGGATGAGAGTTTTGAGGAATTTACAAAACGGCTACTATACAATTTACAACGATTTGGTCATGCTGATATCGGTAGGGATGTTCTAAAAATTATTCTTCTTTGAGGGATTAGATAGAATTACTTAGACATGCTTAATCTACTGGGAAAAGGATATATTTCAAAGGAATCTTTCAATCACATAGATGAATTATGTTGAAGATGTTCCATAGTATCATCTAAAACCAACATCCAGAATTGAGATATATTTACTAGAGCTTAGAAGTTTTTTAATGGTGGAGCTACAAAGGTTGAAATAGGTAATTTGCTTGCAAATTTTAGGACTAAAAAGATGAGTTCTATTGCCTCATAGCTATATATCCTGAGAGCGAAACAAAAGTAGGTTGAGGAGATAATGTTAGATTTTTTCTTCCCTAAGTGCATAGAAAGAAATTCCTTATGGGAATGTCCACGTGACAAGGTTGAGGTATGTAACCTTTGCAAAACAAATCATGATAATAAATTTTTTCCTTCACTACCACAAATTAAAGCAGTGCTCAAGGCATCAAGTGAGAAGGAAGAACTGACCTACTTTATTTCCCAAAAGAATTCATGTCCACCATGAGGTCCAATTATGAATTCATATATTTCTACACGTCCTAATGATTGGAACAATGTTTATAATAAGTATTAGTTTTCACAACAGTATCAGTACCCTAATGCTCAATGGAATTCTCCTTCCCAAACTCTTATACAATATCCTACCACTTGGGAACCATGGCCACCCCAACCAAATCAATATACCCCTTGGTCTCAAGGATGAAGAGGCTTTTTTCAATAAAATCAATTTCCTTTCCGTCCACAGTTTCACCAGCAACTATTGCAACTTCCTCCAAATTCCCCATCAGTTAACCATCCACTACAACCACAACTACTTACGCAACCTAACCTCAATCCAAATTAGAAGGCAACACAACAAGTTGAAGAATCAAATATGCCATCTTATTCTATCACTCCTATCTAGTGTAATGATTTAAATCTACGGTGAGGAAGGGTGGTAGAACCTATCATCATGGAGGATGTTTCATCCTCAATGGAAAATAAATTTGAGGAACAAGATAATCGACCTTTTGATAGTCCAAATGATGCAAAAATTCCTTATATTTATAATGTTGAGATTCCTGCTAAAAATACTCATGTTAATGCTACAGTGAACCCACCATATCCTAAATGATTATCCTTGAGGAAAACAATAGAGTAGCATCATTTTGAACTTTTGGGAGAATTTAAAAGTCTCTACGTTAAAATCCCAATGCTATAGGCTCTCCACGATGTGTCAATCTATGCAAATACTGTTAGAGACCTATGTGTAAAGAAACCTATAAGGAAACCTAAGGACACTCTCACAGCTCATGTGATGGGGAAGTTATCTGAGCTAATGCTAGGAAAGACTCCATTGACTAAATATGACGATCTAGGAAATCCAACTGTTATAATACAAATTAGTCATACAATAATTTCAAATGTTTTAGTAGATTTGGGCACAACGATAAATGTTATGACTCCTGAAAATGTGAAAAATATAGCACTTACTAATATTAGACCAACCCCCACTGTACTAGAATTGATTTATAGGTCCATGAATCAACCAGAAGGAACTCTGGAAAAATTTTTAATATCTTTCGATTATGGGAATATCCTATAGATTTCTTTTTTCTACAACCTAAATAAAAATTACGGGGCATCCATTAATCCATGGTTGGCTATAGTTGATGCTTACATCAGTTTGAGGTCTAGGTCCATGATAATTGTTTATGGGACCGAGACAAAGAACTTGACCTTATACCCACCATCCAAGCCCGGCATAGAAGTTGAAACTCAGTTATGGGTTGAAATGGAAGAAGAAAGTACTCATCGTCTTCTCATTATAGGGAAGGCCCTTACCTTTAAAAATGAGACTGAGGATGACACTATTTGCAGTTTCATCATTGAACCTATGCAGGTGACCTGATGAGCATATCAGATCTTGGATAACGTGATGAATGAACCTGATCAAGAAGAATTAACTAAGGAGGTCTTAACTAAAATAGTTCATGTTGAAATAGATCCCATGGTTGAAAATTCAAAAAGTATTCATACTGAAACTGATTACCTCAACCCTAATTTAGTATCTTGTGAGCTTGAGCACCCTACGGCATTGCTAAAACAACATACAGATGATTTTGCATGGGAATATATATATATGAAGGGAATTCCTGATGAGATATGTACCCACCATATTTATATCAAAAGCAATTGTCGTCCTATATGCCAACCTCATTGTAGAATGAATCCAAATTTAATGGACATAGTGAAGGAGAAACTTCAAAAACTTTTGAGCACAAGTTTTATTTATCCTATATCAAATAGTAAATGGGTTTCCCCACTAGTAATAGTACTCAAGAAAAATGGAAAGTGGCATATATGTGTGGATTAGCGAGAGCTTAACAAGGCCATGTAAAAATGTCATTTTCCTTTTCCATTTATAGATCAAGTTTTGGATACATTGTCTAGAAAGAACTTCTTTTTTTTTGGATGGATTTAGTGGGTATAATCAGATACATATTTCCCCTGAATATAAATATTAGACTACCTTTACCTACCCCTCGGGTACCATTGCATACACGGTGCTTCCATTTGGATTATGTAATGTGCCAACCACATTTCAATGGGTTGTCATTTCAATACTTTATGATATGGTTGATTTACATGGAAAAAGTAGTAGTTTTTATGAAGCTCTGAAGAATTTGGAAAAAGTATTAGAGCATTTTGTTGGTTGTGGAGCCTGATATTCCATATTCATATATATTAGTGTTTGGTCATGTTTTTATCCTACTTTTATTGTAGACTTTCCCAGCAGGGGGGATCCAGGGGTACATCATCCCCTCGCGGGGGTCTAGGGGCCATCGTGCCCTTTGTAGGGTTTCAAGGGTGAAGCCCCTGAAATAAATTTTTGGGATGTTTATTGTCCAACAGCTTATGGGCCCATAGTATTAGGTGGATCGTGGTATTTTCCCATGGTTATTCCTCTATAAAAGGAAAGCATTGCAATACGGTTGTGTATTGTATTGTAGCATTGTAAAACAATCTTTGTGATTATGTGAGAGAGACTATGCGAGAGTGAAAAGGAAGTGCAATGGGGTTGATGCAAGTTGTATCCATTCATTTTGTTGGACGGTATAATAATAAAGGAATGGAAATTTCTATGTGGACGTAGCCCATCTTAGGTGAACCATGTTATGTCTGTGTCTCTCTTGTAATGTGTTCTAATATTTGCATCTTGTTTATTATTTACTGTTATTGCTCTGTGATCATGTTTTTCTAACAATTGGTATCAAAGCCAAAAGGTATATTTGGATGGTAAAATCGCAAGAAAGAAGGGTTCCTGGTTTGAGTGGGAGCGACAGAAGAAGGGAAGTTTAGGGTCGATAAATTTAACGACCAAAACTACCAATTATGGAAGATGCAAATGGAAAACTATCTATATCAGAAGGATCTACACCTACTATTGTGTCAAAAAACAAAATAGTCAGTGACTATGAAGGATGAAGAATGGGAGGTTCTTCATAGAAAGGAACTGAGAACAATACGGTTGTGTCTAGCTTCATCAGTGGCTTTCAATATCTCAAAAAAATAGACAATAGAGGGTGTGATGAGTGCATTGGATAAGCTCTATGAAAAACCCTCGGCTTCCAAAAAGGTATTTTTAAAAAAACGTTTATTTAATATGAAGATGTCAGAAAGTGGATCTATTGTTGACCTTTAAAATGAATTTAATGCACTTACTAGTCAACTAAGTTATCTAAAAGTGAACTTTGAAGATGAGGTTAGGGCTCTTCTAATCTTGTGCTCATTACTGAAAAGATGGAACAACTTGATCATGGTTGTAAGTAACTCTGTCCCTGGTTTAGGAACTTTGAAATTTTATGTTGTTATTGGTGTTATTCTTAGTGAGGAAATGCAAAGAAAAGGCACAGGTGAGATATCATGTAATGCATTGACCATGGAGAGCGGGGAAAGATAAAGTGAGAGAGGAAGGACCTTGGGTAATCGAAAAAAGTCTAGAAATGGTATATCCAAGTATATACTAAGAAATATAGAGTGTTAGAATTGTGATAAGAGAGGACATATAAAGAAATACTGTAGAGATCCAAAGAAGAAAGGAGACATGCATCATGAGACTACTCAGGAAGATAATGTAGTAGGTGATGTGTTACAAGATGCTTTGATTCTTGCGTTAGATAATACTAGTGATTACCAGGTAGTATATTCAAGGGATTCATGTCATGCTACACCCGATAGGAAATTATTCAATGATTATGTTCTAGGTGATTTTAGACATGTTTTCTTAGGGGATGATGAACGATGTAAAAATGTTGGAATGGATAAGGTATAGATTAAGTTAAATAATGGAAATGAATGGATGCTAAAATATGTAAGGAATATTCCTGCTATGAAAATAAATATAATATTAATAGGGCAGTTGGGAGATAGAGATTGTTTGTCTACGTTTGGAAAAACATGGTGGAATATCACAAAAGGAGCACTGGTAATAGAAAAAGGAGATAGAATAGGTACGTTGTATTTATGTCCTCATAATACTGATTATCATATGTCTATAGATTCCATAGAAACAAGTGAAACATTGTGGCATCCTAAGCTTAGCCACATGAGTGATAAGGGGATGCAGATTCTTCACTCAAGGAAATTGCTTCTAGATCTAAAGCAGGTAAGTTTGGAATTCTATGAGAACTGTGTTTATGGAAAACAAAAAAGAGTTATATTTCTCAAGGTTGGGAAAAAAAACAAGAGTGAAAAGTTAGAGCTTGTGCATATATATGTATGGGGAATGACTCTAATACAATCTCTTGGTGGCTCTCATTATTATGTTAATTTTATTGATGATGCAACTAGAAAAACTTGGGTTTATTGCATTAGACATAAATACGATCTGTTTTCTACTTTTAATAAGTGGAAAGATTTGATTGAGAATGAGACAGGTGTGGAAATTGAAACCAGTGATAGAACAATTACACTCACAACAATTATCAATTGTACATGCAAAATCACTCACAAAAGAGACTGAATATGGAGCTGAACACTAAACTGTATTGAATAAGTGTACAATATCCAACCCTATAATAACATAGGCTGCTGCATTAAATAATTACATAAGGGATTCGAATGCATGAGGAGGCAATTCGAATCTAGTCAAAAGCAGGCTTACTAAAATTAAGCAATTCCCCCATAGGTGCATAAAGTAGTTTCCAAATCAGCTAAGGAGCTCACAAATTGGAAAAAGAACTTAGGCAAGATAAAAGGTGATGGAAGGACAACTCATACATGCTTTTCATAGGAGAAAAGATTGGAGGATGTCGAGGACAAAAAACTAGTTAACCTCACCTAGTCAAACTTTCCCAATTTCCTTAAAGCATTGAAAAAGCAGAAGGGCGCCTAGGAGGCCAAGAATAAAGCATATTTGATTCCTTGAGGTTTCCCAAGTGCTCCATGAGTCAAAATAGGCAATTTTTACCACTATGGATAGGTAGATGACAACTTGCATAAGGTGGAATCATGAAACTAGGAAAATAAGACAAAAATGATTGAATTAATGTCTAAGGTAGCTAACTATGGGTTGATTATTCTAACAACCCCCCTTAAGTATGAATTATGAGTAATATATCAGAAAATCATAGGGCCTAGCAACAAGGCTTAGTCACCCTTTACATACTGCATGTCCATTTAAACAAGGAAAGAGGCAAAAACCACATGGGAAAATCCTCCCTTAAACATGGAATGTAAAACAAAATTTGGAAATATTGTCTTCACTCATGCTTCACATCATGATCGACAATCCCCAGTAGTGATTTGAGATTGCTGAAGGTCTTCTCACAAAATGATTTGGTGAAGATATTAGCTACTTGTTCTGAAGATGAACAAAAGAGTAGGTGAATGGTGCCATCATGCACAAGCTCTCTGATGTAGTGCATATGGATCTCAATGTGCTTGGTTCTCTGCTTGTGAACTGGATCATTGCAGATTTGAATGGTACTCTGGTTATCACAGTAGATGGTATTTGAGTACTCTGATTCGAAGCCACACTCTCCAAGTAACCCCTACAACCATAAAAATTGAGTTGCTGCATTTACAACTCCTCTGTACTCTGCTTCTGTAGATGAGAGTGCAATGGCACTCTGTTTCTTGCTTGACCAGCTGATTGGACCTTCTGCAAGCATGAACACATATCTTGATGTGGAATTTTCGTCTGTGCTATCACCTTCCCAATCACTGTCAGTAAACCCAATCAAATCAAGATCATATTTTGCTTTATAGAAGATCCCATGTGTCCTTGTTCCCTGAACAAAGTTAAGGATCCTTTTGGCTGCTTTCCAATGGATCTCATGAGCCTGATCCATGTATCTAGAAGCCACACTTACTGCATAATAAATATCAGATCTAGTATGTGTAAGATACAACAAACATCCAATCAATTGCCTATATAGTGTATTGTTTACCATAGGTGAAGAATCAGCTTCTTCCAGCTTCACTCCTGAAAGGAAAGGAGTCTTGCTTGGCTTGCAATCCTTCATTTTGAATTTGTTCAGAAAATCCATGGCATACTTGGACTGGTGCACCTTGATTCCAGCTTTGGTTTGAGCAATCTCAAGCCCCAAGAATTGGCTTAAGAGCCCCAAATCTGTCATGGAGAAGGCTTGGTTCATTGCACCCTTCAAGGAAGCAATCTCATCCTTTGAGCTTCCTGTAATGAGAAGGTCATCAACATATAACACAGTGATCATTAATGAACCATTAATTAACTTCAAATAGACATTTGGATCTGGTTTTCAACAAACAAAATTCAGTGATAGAAAGAAGCTAGCAATCTTGGCATACCAAGCCCTACGGGCTTGCTTTAGCCCATACAATGACTTTCTCAACCTGCACACAAGAGATGGGTTAGTAGAAAATCCTTGAGGCTACTGCATGTATATCTCTTCAGTGAGATATCCATTCAGGAAGGCACACTTTACATCCATGTGATGTACCTCCCATTGCTTTGAAGCTGCAATGGCTAAGGCTAGCCTGATGGAGTCCATATTTGCCACTGGTGCAAAGGTCTCATTGTAATCTATGCCATGAACCTGTGAGTAGCCCTTGGATACCAATCTAGCCTTGTACTTTAGAGGTGAACCATCAGCAGCAAATTTGGTCTTGTACACCCACTTACACTAAACTAGCTTCCTCCCTGGGGGAAGATCCACTAGCTCCCAAGTGTTGCTCTTATGGAGTGAGCTGAACTCTTCCTTCATGGCTGCTTGCCATCTTGGATCTCCTGCTACATCTTCATATGTCTGAGGATATGATTCCACCATCAGATATAATTTCTCAGCAAACATAGGATCCTTCATGCACATAGCACTCTCAAATTGAGATCTAGTCCTCCTAGGGTCATTGGGATTCCCAGCTAGCTCTCCTGCTGCATGAATGGTCTTGGCTGCCAATTTTGGCCTTGTAGGGCTGTTAGGATCTGCAATAAACTCATCACTATCAGATATATCATAATCAGCATGTTCAACAATCTCTTCACTTACTTTCAGAGGATCTGGTGGTGAAGAGGCTTCTCCAACTTCCACTGCTGCTAGGGGTTCTTCTTGAAACTGAGCACACCTTTCGATGAAGGATTTGTTTGTGCTCAAATTTATTAGCTTGTACCCTTTTGAATCTTCAGATTACCCAACAAATAGACACTCTTGGCTTTGGGGCTGCAAATCCTTCCTCTTTTCTGTTGGAATTCTAGCCCAAGCCCTTGAGCCAAAAATCCTGAAATGGGTCACATCTGGCTTGTGCCCACTCCATGCTTCGAAAGGAGTCATACCATCAAGCTGTTTAGCACCCTATTCTGGATATAGGCTGCACAGTTGATAGCTTCGGCCCAGTACTTTGGTGGCAAAGTTTTGGCCTCCATCATGCATGTTGCCATCTCCTTCAGTGATCTGTTCTTCCTCTCAGCAACACCATTTTGCTGTGGCGTGTAAGGGATAGAATGCTGCATCTGAATACCTGCATCTGCACAATATTGAATAAAATTAGACTTGACATACTCACCACCATTGTTAGATCTGAGGACCTTGAGTTTCCTCCTAGACTGGTTTTCAACCAAAGCCTTAAAGACTTTGAAGAGGCCAAAAACTTCAGACTTGTGTTTCAGGAAGTAAACCCAGCAATACCTGGAAAAGTCATCTATGAAATTCAATGCATATTTGGCCTGACTCATGGACATATGAGGGAATGGGCCAGCAACATCACTGTGGATCAACTCGAGGGGTGCAGAGGTTCTCTCATGACTAGCTCTCATGAGGGGGGAGAATATGACCTTCTTTGGAGACCCAGTGTGGGTCATCTGATACACTGATAAGAGGTTGGAGGCAAGACCAGGAACATACAACACATTGTTGAACTGACCATGATCAAGATCAATCCTCCCTTTTCCCAAACTTTCAGTGAGAGAGTCATCTCCCTGTACTATTGGTGGACCTTTCGACATGTCAAGTGAAGAGAATGCCTCCTTGGTCGAAACCATATGTCTTGAAGCTCCAGAATCAATGATGAAACTAGGTGAGCTTGGTGTGCCAGCAACCAATGCATGAACTCTCTCTCTGTGTTCTGAACTTGATCCTCCTTCTCTCTTCTTTGAGCTGTCTGGAAGGGAGATGCCATTCTTCTCCAGGAGTTGGGTCAGCATGTCTATTTGCTTCTTCATGCAGGATCTCTCAGTATGATTGCCCTTATTGCAGTATTCGCACTTGCTCATTTCTCCTTTATTCTTCTTCTTCTAGTAGTTCTTCTTGGAAACTTGTGGCTCCTCCGGAGACTTGTTCTCGTCTCTCTTTTGCTCATGTGGCTTTTTAGCTTTCTTTTTTATTTTTGAATCCACCCTCGAATATCCAGCAACTAGAGCTTGGTCTTTGGATGGTTTGATGGTGCCCATCATCACCGGTTTGTCTTGTTCTTGTGTGAGAGATTCCATGAAATATGCAAGGCTAGGCATCTTCCAGGTTCAAGCTATCAACTTTGTGGCATAGAAGGTTAAAAAAACACTGAATAGTTAGGGCCAAGCTTCGAGAGTATGGAAAATACCAGCTGATCATCCTTCTTTTCGATCCCACATTGTTTTAGCTGCAAAACAAGTGCTTTGAACTTGGAGAAATAGAGTTGCAGGGATTCAAAGCCATTTGGACTCAAGGAGATCAGTTCATTTTCGATTTGATGTCCCCTCATCTCATCTGTCTTTCCAAAAATATCAACAAGATTCTCCCATACTTCATTCAGTGATGTCAATCCATCAATATGGAAAAGGAGGTCTCTGGAAATACTCAGACACAAGAGACCATAGGCCTCATCCCTCCTGTTGTGCCATTTTATCTTCTCTGCAGCTGCATTGAGCTCTGCTTCGGTTGCCATAGTCACCCTATAGAGGCCTTTCGCTCTCAACAGTATCTCCATCTCTGCTTTCCATTCAAAGAAATTTAAAGGAGTCAAGATGATCTTCTGAGATTGATCCATAGCTCAGAAATTGTCTCGGCTGTCAGTAGAAGGCTCCCAGTCACTGATGTCAAACCTGCAAAACAAATTTAAAGGAGAGAAATCGATCTACAATGCCTCTAATACCATGTGGAAATTGAACCCAGTGATAGAACAATTACACTCACAACAATTATCAATTGTACAGGAAAAATCACTCACAAAAGAGACTGAATATGGAGCTGAACACTAAACTGTATTGAATAAGTGTACAATAGCCAACCCTGTAATAACATAGGCTGTTGTGTTAAATAATTACATAAGGGATTCGAATGCATGAGGAGGCAATTCAAATCTAGTCAAAAGAAGGCTTACTAAAATTAAGCAATTCCCCCATAGGTGCATAAAGTAGTTTCCAAATCAGCTAAGGAGCTCACGAATTGTAAAAAGCACTTAGGCAAGCTAAAAGGTGATGGAAGGACAACTCATACATGATTTTCATAGGAGAAAAGAGTGGAGGATGTGGAGGACAAAAAACTAGTTAACCTCACCTAGTCAAACTTTCCTAATTGCCTTAAAGCACTGAAAAAGCAGGCAATAAAGCAGAAAAAGCAGAAGGGCGCCTAGGAGGCCAGGAATAAAGTAGATTTGATTCCTTGAGGTTTCCCAAGTGCTCCATGACTCAAAATAGGCAAGTTTTACCACTATGGATAGGTAGATGACAACTTGCATAAGGTGGAATCATGAAACTAGGCAAATAAGACAAAAATGATTAATTTAATGTCTAAGGTAGCTAACTATGGGTTGATTATTCTAACAATAGGAAAAAAAGTTGAAATGTATCAGATTTGATAATGGAGTTGAATATTGCAATGAGGAATTTGATAGTTATTGATCATACTATGGGATTTGTAGAGAGAAGACATCCCCAGGAACACCATAAGAAAATGGTGTGTCATAAAGGATGAATTGGACGATCATGGAGCATGCAAGGTGTATTAGATTGCATGGAGGGTTTACCTTACAGTTTTGGGTTGATTCTGTAAATATTGTTGTTTACTTAATAAATAGAGGTCCTTCAAGCGATTTGGATGGTGGAATTCCAGAGGATGCATGGACAAGTAAAAAGGTAAACTACCCATTTCTCATAACTATTGGTTGTGAAGAATTTATCCATATTGATAAAGAAAATAGAACAAATCTTGAGGCTAAATCGAAGAAATGCAACTTTATTGGGTACAGGGTTGATGATTTTGGTTTTCCCTTATGGGATTATGAAAATCACAAAATAATTAGGAGTAGATATGTGGTATTCAATGAAAAGGTTATGTACAAATATCAGCTACAGTGAAATGAAGAGGAAAAGAAAATCACATAATACACAGTTCTTGATGAAATCAAAGAAAATGAAGTTCCGAAGGTACCAAAAAATAAAGAATAGTAGGAGGTACCTCAAACTCTTGCAAGTCTAAGAATATCTACCAGGTCAAGTAGACCCCTAGAATGATTCTTTCCTTCATTGTATTATTTACTGATAACTTATTCTGGTGAACCATCATGTTATCAAAAATAAATGCAGGTGGAAACTAAAAAGAAGTGGGATCAAAGCATGGATGAGGAGATGGACTCATTGGTAAGAAACTAGACATGGGATCTGCTTGAGTTTCCTGTAGGTAAGAGAGCATTGTAGAATAAATGGGTTTGCAGGTTGAAGGAAGAAGGAGGAAAGAAGCAGTATAAGGATAGCCTTGTGGTAAATGGGTTTGCATGATAGAAAGGTATAGATTTTGATGAAATGTTTTCTCCTGTTGTTAAAATGACTTCAGATAGGAATATTTTAATTCTAATGGCGGTAGAATATTTTCATCTTGAACAATTAGATGTAAAAACAACCTTTCTCCATGGGGATTTGGAGGAAGAGATTTATATGTAGCNGGTCAAAGGGAAGGAGAATTTGGTTTGCAGGTTGAATAAGAGATTGTATGGATTGGAGGAAGCTCCAAGGCAATGTTATTTAAAATTTGAAATGTTTATGACAGAACAGGGTTATAATATATGTCAGTATGACCACTGTGTTTATTTCAAGAGGCTAGATAACGAAAGATATATTATTTTATTATTATATGTAGATGACATGCTTGTTGTAGGGCCTAACATACATGATATAATTGTGCTCAAAATGAAACTAGCTAAATCATTTGAAATGAAGGATTTGGGTGCTGCAAATACAATCCTTGGTATGAGAATAACACGAGACAAGAAAAATTGCAAATTGAAATTGTTTCACAGTGAGTACATAAAAAAGGTGTTGAAATTGTTTCACAGTGAGTACATCCCAAGACATAGGAGGAGATATAATACATGTCCAAGGTTCCCTATTCATCAGCAGTTGCCAACTTAATGTATGCCATGCTGTGAAAAAGACTAGATATTGTACATGTAGTGGGAGTTGTGAGAAGGTATATGAAAAATCTAGGTAAAGAGAATTGGAGGGTAGTATAGTGGATTCTTGGGTATTTGAGGGATGCCACTTCTCATGCATTATGTTTTGGAGGTACAAACATTTTTTGTAGGGATATGTTGATGCAAATATTAAAGGTAATAAAGAAAATAGGATGAGAACCACAAGGTATATTTTTACTGTAGGTGGAACAATAGTAAGTTGGATTTCAAAACTAAAAAAGGTTGGTTCACTTTCAACAACGAAAGTACAGTATGTTGTTGCTACAAATGATAGTAAAGAGATGATTTGGTTGCAGAGGATCATGGAGGAACTAGGTGAGAAGTAGGAGAATGGTAGGTTGTACATTTGTAGTAGAGAATAAACCCTAGCTACATGCAGTTGCACCTACCTTCCGTCTATAGGACAGAAGGATAGAGTCAATGAATAATGAATTACCAGAAACAAATTGTTAAAGGTAAATAATGGAGAACCTACAACAAATGTCAGAAATCACAACATGTATATCTAGACAACCTATGAAACAAAAACAAATAAAAAAAATGAGACCATATACCTTCCATCTTAGTTTAAAATGGGGTCACCATGCCCTGGCTCAGGAAGCTACCTCTCTGCAAGGTTGGGTGGTATGGAGTCAGGCTCAACATGCAAGAGGTTTGGCTAGTGGAGCAAAATGGAGTGAAGGAAAGGAATGGCTTGAGAATGATGGTTTCTCAAGGAACTCATACAGGCAGAGTAATAGTAGGAAGAAATGGAGGTGTGTTAGATAGTGACCACTACACCTCTATTTATACTTTTTCTCAACTTTTTAGGGTTTTTAGCCCCTGGTCAGGGTTTTAAGCTCTTTTTGGGGTTTTAAGCCCTTTCTGCCTGTTTCTTATCTCCTTTTGGGGTTTTTAGGCCCTTTTAGGGTTTTTAGCCCTTTTTTTAGGGCTTTAGCCCCTTTGTGAGCTATTTTTCCTCTTTTGTGGGTTTTTAAGCTCTTTTTGATGTTTTTTCAGCCTTTAGGAGAAAAGCATAGGTTAAACAAGGGTATAGGGGTCAATAAGGGTTAGGAAATGGATGTCTTCATGTAGTGTGGGCCATACGGAGCAAGTTGGGTAATGTTTTGGGTTAACAATAGTGACAACCATAGTGCCATTCATCTTGCAAATAACTCATCCTTCCATTCTAGCACTAAACATATATAGCTCAAGTAACATTTCATAAAATCTATTTTGGAAGATGAACTATTAAAGTTGGAAAATATACATACTAGACATAATCCTGCAGACATGTTGACAAAGGTAGTATCTAGAGAGAAAATCAGCTCTTGGTCAGTTTCATTTGTCCTTCAAGTATGAAGGTGAAGAAGATAAATTTTCCAAGTCCAAGGTTCAGAGCATAATACAATAAGTGCAGCAGTGATGGAGTTGTTGTGATCAGTATCCAAGTGGGATATTCTTGGTTTTGAAGCACGATTTTCCATATTTAGAGATGGTATTGTTTAGTCATGTTTGTACACTAGTTTTACTGTATACTCATTCGAGAAGGGGGGATGTGGGGGACCATCACCCCCATGCTGGGTCTGGGATCTAGGGGCTAACCCTTGATAGAAAATTTTGGGATGTTTGTTGGCCAATAATTTATGATCCCATGGTATTGGGTGACCTGTGGTATTTTCCCATGGTAATTCCCTTGTAAAAGTAAATCATTATAATACAGTTGTGTATGGTATTGTAAGATTGTAAAAACAATCTCTGTGATTGTGTGAGAGAGACTGTGAGAGAGTGAGGAGGAAGTGCATTGGGGTTACTACATGTTGTATCCCTTCATTTTGTTTGATGGTATAATAATAAAGGACTGGAAATTTTTGTATGGACATAGCCCATCTTGGGTGAACCACGTTATATATGTGTCTCTCTTGTAATGTTTTTTAATATTTTCATCGTGTTTATTGATTATTGTTATTTCTCTGCTATCCTATTTTTCTAACACACTATAAGTAGACCCATCTTTCTCTAAGCACTGAAAAAATGTCATATGATGATGAGTGAGGGTGTGGTTTTAGGACGCTTCATTTATGTTGCAGGTGTCCAAGTTGACCCTGATAAAATAAAGTTAATATTAAATATCCCTTCTAGAAAAATGTAAAGAGAGGTACATATATTTTTTGGGACATGCTAGTTATTATTGTTATTTCATTGAGAATTTCTCCAAATTAGCATCTCCTCTATTTTCATTATTGAAAAGGATATAGAGTTGTTGAGGCTTGGAAATTTGTAGGAAACAATAGCAAGGGATTCTCCCCAGTCAACGTTCCCAACTAGCCCGTGACTGTTTGCTGTAGGGAATCCGTCCAATTTGCGGTCCGGCTACCGTAGGTCAAGTAACAAAAGGGTTTACCGGTTACGGCCCGGTCCATCGTATGCTTTGTATTTTTGACTTAAAGTATGATATGCACGTGCCTAATTAACAATGCAGGGTGATAAAGATGTAGAGAGTAGTCACAATGTGATGCGCAGGTTCTTACCTCTCGTCATAGAACTCACAAGCATCGAAATCATGCGAGAAATAAATACTAACTAAACTATCTCTAGAGAGATGGGTATTAATTCATGAGTAATGCACCCTGTTCATGTGTTATGGCAAATCACAGATAGCTGTTCTTATAACCAAACATATAAACATGCATAAAAGTGTGTATGATAACATAGCTCATCAACAGTCAAAATTCCCATTACTCATAGTGGAAAAAACATCACAAAGGTACTGCAAAACATTCAGACAAGAACATAGGTTCAGGAAATTAGAACGTTCTTACAACTAATGAGACACAGCTGAAAACAAAATAGTTCACATTTAACATTGCTCATTTAATCACATTGATACATTCCACATAGCACTTCCTCCAACAGGCAAAATTTGCAGTCTTTGGTTGTAAAACAAAATAGTTCCTCTTACAAGCATTAAGTTACAAGTTTTGCCAGGGAAAAAGCCCTTGTCACTTTTCACTTTCAAATATTTAAGAAAAACTGTAGACTGCTTAGGTTTCCCCCAAACGTGTGACTTTTACGTTCTTCGAACGTTTTATATCCCTCTTTTCATCTTTTCCGCGTGTGCTCATGATCAGCTGAGTAACTGATGGACCTTTCAGAGCTGCGCCTTTGTTGCTTTTAATTTTGTCTTTTACTTTGCCCATGCCCCTTGAGATCCAGCCTCCTATCTGTGCCTTTGCGCCGCGGCAATATGAAAAGTCTTTTGGATCTTCTTGCAGTTAATCAATGTGCATCATTCACCGGGATTGCATTCTAAAACAAAACACCAAATTAAACCAACTAAATGACTATTCCACAAGAAATGGCCAGGTGCACCACTTGATCTGATATTTTTAACAAACGCCGACACCACTACCTCGTCCACCTATAGGCTTGACAGACATCATCTACGATGGAAAACGGAAAACTCATCGGTGGCTAAAAATAGTCACACCGGAAGGGTAGATTCATTCACCATCGCATGAGCGGGTCTTAAAAGTGATGGGCACTGTGAAACCACTTAATCTTATCAGAGTCGGGAAAGATAAGACCTAAGATGCGGGCGGGAAAGTTCTCAATCAGAAGTTGGAAGGATGTCGACATCGGAAGATGAAAGCTTTTCACAGCCGCAACGGCGGAAGAGAAATACTACGGACATGCGACTAGCATCGGAGAGCGGAGCGCTTTATACTTCGGGTAGCTAGCTGGTTTGAGGGACACAATAGCAAAATATCAAAAGGTTATGGCCATGTGACACGAATCGGAGGGCGGAGCATTTTTTACTTCGGGTGCCTAGCTACTTTGGGAGCCGCAACGGCGGAAGCAAAAAGGACAACAGCCTCCAATCTATGTGACACAAAACTTTAAATTTGGCAACGATTTAAACTGTTTCATCTCTAAAACAGCGTTTGCAAAGGACAAAAAGGCCTAACCCATTTTCAACTCAGCAAAAAAAACTCTAAATCTGTGATCTACAACAATTCCAAATAAGAGCAATTTCTGAAAACCAGGACAAAAAATAACCTTCAAAAAACCATCCAAAATTAAAGCACGACCAAAGGTTCAAGGATCCAAACGATTAAAAACCATGCTAAATCATGTTGAGGGGACCAAAATTTAAGAAATTTGAGGAAAACAGTTGCAGCTACAACAATTGGCGACTACCTGGTGAACCTAGATCTCTAGACAATTTCTTCCTTAAGTAACAGACTGTTTAACAATAAAAACAATCATGTTGAATTCTTCTAGATATATGGATTTCCCAAATGGAAAATATATGAAATTTTAATCATTGAGGGTAATCCAATTTAGGAAAATGGAAACCAAAATTTCAAAGTCAAGATAACTCTTTCGAGGCCAGGAGTATGAGTTTCATTTTTACCTCTGTCTTTGGGTAGCTTTCAGCTTGGACACCACAGGATCGTAACATAAGGTAAACAGAGATATTCATTTGTTCCTCATTCCCATGCGATTTTGCACTTTTTTGTGTTTTTTGGACTTTTTTCTTTTTGAGTCCTCCTCATGGCTTTCTTTCTGAATTCTGATTCAGGCTCCTCTATCCATAGTGTCCTTTTGTGTGAGAGATGTATTTAATTTTCAGCTCACAGAAAGAGAGGAACTTTTGGAAATTTTATACTCATATGATTTAATACTTTGTTTTGATACACATTGCTTTCTTAGGAGTTTTGACTCTTCATAGCCTTTTGGCTTTCAATTCTTGGCATGGGATCATTTATATATAATATATTGTTTACCCTGCTTCCTTTCCATGGGTCTTTTGCTGTCACCCCCTAGGACATTTTTTAAGTGTGAGATGGATGGAGCCTCGAAATCGTATTCCAAACCCTTTAATCTTGAGTTTCTTTACAGGGATTAAGCAGGACTTCAATGCGTTCATAGCCATTTAGGAAAACTACTAAACTAGAAGAAATTCTATCAAATAAAATCATAATACACAGTCTTATAATCAAGGATTTTAGTTAGTCCAGAATTCTAGTGCTCTCCATGCAACCAAACTTGCTTCTTTTTATTAAACCCAAACAGGAAATTTAAACTAAAACAAACTAAACTTCATGACTCAAAGACCCAAAAAATGGCTAAGCCAGATTATTTATATACAAGATAGAACAAAACAAATGAAACTCAAGAAAAATAAGGCTTGAGAACTAAACCATTTACTGGTAAGTTCTCTTCCCACCCTTGTAGATCTTGTAACTTATAAGTGGAAGGGCCAAGTTTTGCCACAATATGGAAAGGACCTACCCACAACTACTGGAATTTCGTGTGTTTTCCTTTCTCATCATGGGGGTGATCCCACTTGGGAACTAAATCTCCCACCTCAAAGTCTTTTGTTCCTGCCTTATGTTTGTCAAACCATCTCTTTATTACCTCTTGCTGTTGCTTAAAGCGCTCTCTGGCTTTAGATCGAGCTTCTTCTGCTTTCAGGAGATTATAGATCCTTATTTGCAAAACTTCATCATCCGACCCTCGAGACTCTTGAACTATTATGGAAGAAGGTAGCATGATATTGGGAGGAAGAATGGCTTCTTTACCGTACACAAGGGTATATGGAGACACTCCTATCGAATACTTGGGGGTGACTTTATCATCCCAAAGGGTGTTTGGTAGCGCTGAGTGCCAACTCCTCTAGTTTTCTATTACAGTCTTCTTTAAAATTCTAATCAGATTTTTGTTGGTGGATTCAGCCAAGCCATTCCCTTGTGGATAGTAGTTAGCGGAATAATGAAACTTTATTCCTTTCTCATGAGCGAAAGCAATTAATTTAATCGATGAAAATTAAGTAGCATTATCAAAAACTACAGAAACTGGAAATCCAAACCTGGTCATGATCTGGTCCTGCAGGAAGCTGATAACTGCATCCTCATTTATTTTGTGCAACAGTATGGATTCAACCCAGTGAGTGAAGTAATCAATTGCGGTCAAAATATACTTGTGTTGCAGGGAATAGTTTGGCTTTATCTCCCCAATAATATCCAACCCCCATTGCTCGAACGGCTCCGTGATCATCACAGGTTTCAGTGGTGCAACTGCTTTAGGTTGTCTTCCACTACACCTTTGGCAAATATCGCACTTCCTGACATGTGCGTGTGCATCTTTGAAGAGTGTAGGCCAATAGTAATCAGATCTGAGAATTTTGTGAGCTGTAGTATTTCCTGAATAATGTCCCCCAGCAGGCCCATCATGCAAATCTATCATCACTTTCTTCGCATCTTCTTCCTCTAGGCATCTAAGAAGAACTCCGTTGTAATTTTTTCTGAATAATATTCCTTCAACAATTTGATAGGAAGCTAATTTAAGATGCAGCGCTCTTCTTTGCTTAGAATTCCAATGTTCTGGCAACAGTCCTTCCTGCAAGTAGTGCACAAGATCCCTATACCAAGAATCGGCGGTTGTGAACAAAGGACATACATCCGTCAAATGTAATTCAGCCTCATCTTCCCAGGCGTGTTCATCATTGTCCCCATTTTCAGTCATCAGTTTGCACAACCCCTGCCCTTTGACTATAGAAGCTGGCTTGAATTCGAGGTCATACTCTTGAAGAGCTGTTACCCAATTGCCCCTTCTTTCTCCTAACTCTTTCTATACAAAAAGGGACCTTACAGCTGGGTATGGGACGATCACCTTGGTTCAATTTTTTAATATATAAGGCCTGAATTGTTTCACTGCTTTGAATACTGCGTAAGCTTGTTTATCAATGGCTGGGTAATTTAATTTGGCCCCTTGTAGAACAGTGCTCATGAAATATATTGGGAATTCATCCCCCCCATCTTCCTTTTGGGTAAGCACAGCTGCTAGTGAATCATCGGATGCAAAGGTATATAGAATAAAATCTTTGTCGAAATCTAGGCTTTTCAGGGAGGGTGCATGTGCAACAGCAGTTTTAATTTTGCTGAATGCATTCTTCTCAATCTCAGTCCACTTGAATTGTGCATTTTGCTTCATCATTTGCTGTAGAGGCTTGACAATCTGAGCAAAATTAGGCACAAACCTTCGCACGAAGTTTATTGTTCCCATAAATGATTGCATCCATTTTTTATTATGGGGCAAGGGAATCTGTTCAATGGCTTTGATCCTTTCCGGATCGATAGAGATTCCCTTCTTTGAAATTATGTGACCAAGTAGCTTACCTTCCGTAACAAAAAACACACATTTTTTGGGATTGAGTGAGATGCCATATTTTCGACAGCGTTCAAAAATATGCCTTAGATGGAACGTGTGTTCTCCTCTCTTCTTTGAGAATATTTTAATATCATCGAGGTATATCACCACACTATGTCCAATCAAACCATAGAAGGCTATGTCCATAGCCCTCTAGAATGTGGCTCCAGTGATTATAAGCCCAAAGGGCATTCTTCTATACGCAAACGTTCCCCATTTGGTCCTGAATGTTGTCTTCAACCTGTCTTCTTCAGCTACTAATACTTGATTGTAGCCCGAGAATCCGTCTAGTAAATAAAATAGTTTAGACCTTGAGACCATTTGTAGTAGTTGCTCCATGGGTGGAACAGGATAGTTATCTTTGTCTGAAGCACAGTTTAAATTCCTAAAGTCCACGCATAGCCTGATTTCTCTAGATTTTTTTCTCACTGGCACCAGATTCGAGACCCACTCAGAGTGTCTGACCTTAAAAATGATTCTAGCATCCAATAATTTCTTAACTTCACTTTGAATCAGCGGTTCTAATTTTGGGTGCATTTTTCTTAAAGGTTGCTGATACGGTTTGATGCCAGCTTTGATGGGGATAACATGTTTGATGATGCTGGTGTCATATGTCTTAAAATCTTCATATGTCCAGGAGAAAACATCTATATATTGTTTAAACATACTGACGAACTTATCTCTTTCTGCTGGTGAACAACATTTGCCAAGATTCACATACTTAGGATTCGTCTCAGTCCCTAAATTTATCAGCTTGAACTGTAGAGATGAGCTATGAGTCTTCACGTTGGCTGGTCCTCTGAACTTTTCATTTAAATCAAACATTCTTTCTAACGTTCTGACTTCTTTAGGGATGAAATTATCATACTTCAGCTCGGCTTGATGTTCTTCATCGTCTATAATTGCTCCTTTAAATACCTCGTCATTTGTTAAGCACTCTATAATCTGTTGATCGTCATCGAATACCCGTAGGTTGGTGATCATATCAAGTACCGAGGGCCAGAAAAGAAATTCAACAAAGCATTGATTATTAGTAGGTACGAGCCTAGCAGCTGATGTGGCTAACAAGTCAGTTGCTGTGTTTTTAAGTCTTGGAATTGAAACAATATTAAATGCGTTAAAACATTTGAGCAGATCCCATACCTCATTTTGATAAGCTTTCAGGTGAGGGGAAACACAATGTATTTGATTCTGGATCTGTTTAATAATTATTTCAGAATCTCCAAAAACTTTTAGATTACTTACCTTTAATTCAATTGATTTCTTCAAACCTTGCACCAATGCTTCATACTCAGTCGTATTATTCGTACATTCAAACTCTAATCTACATGAAAGAAAATGTTTATTATTTTTAGGGTCAATCAGGACATAGCCGGCCCCTGACCCTTCTAACATCTTAGAGCCATCAAAAAACAATGTCCAAAAATATCTAACTACTACAGGCGAATCTACTCCTACTGCTAATTTTACTATGTTACAGTCGATTTCATCAGCCTGTGAAAATCGAAGGAGATTAGGCTGGGTGTCTGATATGTTGCTGGCTTCTTCTGCTTGGTAATTTCCCGGTTCCAACTCAATAAAATAATTTCCCAACACAAAATCCACTGGTTCATTCTTCTCCTCCAGTTGAGTGACGTTGTATTTCATGTGAGGCTCCCGCAAAATTTTAATTTGGTTCGGGCTTCCTTTATATGGCAGCCATAGATGCGACCAATCCGAGGAAAAATAGCCATTTAGTTTGGCCGACCAATCTCTGTTCAGAACAAGACCGTAAGCATCTAGTATATCGGCCACCACAATATTAATAACTTGGCACACTTTATCATTTGACGCTAGGCGGACTAGGACATCCTCCATCTCACCAATTACCTTTACATCCGTCCTGTCCAACTGAACAACCCTCCACATGGATGGAGTAGGTTTCTCATTTATCTTTTTACAGAATGATATTGGCATGACATTAACCGACACCCCTAAGTCTACCAGGTAATTATGTACATTGTGATTAAAAATTTCAAAAGTGAGGAGGAAAGGTGGATGTTTGCTTTTAGACTTACCTCCAATTCTGGTTTCTCTGATTTCTTCTTCCTCCTGAGGTTGATTGTCAGTGGGAAGCCTCTCATCCAATGCTTCAAGCGCTTTCAATAGTATTTCTTTTTGCTGCGGCACTTTACACATTTCAAATAGTGAAACATTTGCCTTTACCTTCTTTATATCTTCCACAATGTCATAATCCATCTGCGGTTCAATGCGATGCAGTTTATCAACATTCATTTTTTCTCCATTGGGCTTGGCCAGTGCATCATTCTGCCTAGGATCTTGGCTGGTAATGGTGAATTCAGGAATTTTATCAGCTGCGAAATTATTTTGAAATTTCTTAACATTTTTCTGCAGCCTTTTGATCTTTGGGAGTATGAGACTGTCTTCTTTAATCGACCCTTGGCTCCTTGTTGTTACGTTGGTTTCCATGACGTCCTTGTAGCCCTTATTCTTTTCTTCTTAAGCATCAAATAATGAAACAGAATTCCACAAAACCATGGTTTCCTCTTCTTGTTTTTTCGTTGAAGTGGTACTCTCTTTTCTTTCTTCATCTCCATCCTCTGTTAATTTAGAGTCCAACAGCTGATTCATAACCAACATCACCGAGTTTATCCATTGAGGACAATTCTTTTCAGAGTGTGGTTGTTGATGGAAAGTGCAAAAATTGTCCATGCCTACCTCTGTTAAATTCATAGATGTAGAATTGTGTGGAGGAGGTTGGGACTGATTGTTATCCTCTCTTTTCTTGTAATAGGGTTTGTAGAACTTTTGAGTTTCCTTCTCTTTCTCCAAGTCTATGATTTTGTTAGAAAGCTTCTGCATCATTTTTTCCATAGTCTCAAAATCTGGTGATTTCTCTTCCTTAGGCTTAGTAAACAATAAGGATTTCCTTCCCACACCTTTCTCTACTGAGTTTTCAGGATAATCTTCGATACTTTCTCTTTCAGCCTCCACTATTCCGCCTCTTCAAAGGTTTCCGCCAAAGTAGGCTTGGCTCTTATTTTGGAAAACATGGCCAACTCAGGGCCTAAAGCTGAGGTATAATATTCAATCAGGACCTTGTCTGAAGGTTTGTCAGCTTCAGAAAAATTCTTGAGGTATGCTGCAAATCTTTGAGTAAAGTTGTGCACCTTCTCCTTTCTCTCTTTCTTCAAGGTGCATAGTCCTTTCATGAGGGTTGCATGAGTCTTTTGAGTCGCATACTTGCTTCTGAAAATTCTTTTGAAGGTATCCCAATCAGGGATAGAGTTTGCAGGAAACCCGAAATACCATGATGCTGCAGATCCTTTAAGGGTGTGCGGAAAAAGTATGCAAACTACATCCTCATGCTCCCCCACCCTTAACCCTTCTATGGCCAAGTAAAAACTTTGCAAGTGGTCATCTACTAGTATCTTCTCACTTGGGTCGAATTTGGGCAGCATCTTCTCAAAGGCTTGAGGTAAATCATGTAATGGAGGTGTTAGATTTAAAGGTGATTTGGCTCTCCAGGAAGGTGGTGGATTCGGTGGGTTTGGTGGTGGATTGGCGTTAACGCCTGCCATGAGTCTAGGTGGAGAGTGAGGAGGTGAGCAAACAGGAGTGTGCGTAGGAGAATTGTGAGGAGTATCTCGGCCTTCTTGATTCAAAGGCAGTGCAACTTCCTGTAAGGCTGTTTCCACAAGTTCTTCCCAATCCCCAACCAGCACTGAGTCTTCCAATATAGGACGATATTTTCTTTTATATTCTCTTCTGGGCAATTCAGGGATGATCGGTAATCCTCCAATATTCTTCACATATGCCCTGGTGTGTCTTCTTAGGTTATTAACAGCCTCGTTGTCAACAGAAAACAAATGTTCTTTACTCCTTTCTTCTGGAATCAGATTATGAATCCCACTGCTTTCAGAACTATTGCTAGTGGAACAATCTCGAGAAAATGGGTTTCCTCGGCTAGCCATGCACTGGAGGCCCTCCTTCTAGTGCCTTTAAAATGTTGAGGCTTGGAAATTCACAGGCAACAACAGCAAGGGATTCTCCCCATTCAACGTTCCCAACTAGCCCATGACTGTTTGGTGTAGGGAATCCGTCCGGTTTGCGGTCCGGCTACCGTAGGTCAAGTAACAAAAGGGTTTACCAGTTACGGCTCGGTACACCGTATGTTTTGTATTGTTGACTTAAAGTATGATATGCACGTGCCTAATTAACAATGCAGGGTGATAAAGATGCAGAGAGTAGTCACAATGTGATGCGCAGGTTCTTACCTCTCGTCTTAGAACTCACAAGCATCAAAATCATGCAAGAAATAAATACTAACTAAACTATCTCTAGAGAGCTAGGTATTAATTCATGAGTAATGCACCCTGTTCATGTGTTATGGAAAATGACAGATAGCTGTTCTTATAACCAAACATATAAACATGCATAAAAGTGTGTATGATAAGATAGCTCATCAACAGTCAAAATTCCCATTACTCATAGTGGAAAAAACATCATCAAGGTACTGCAAAACATTCAGACAAGAACATAGGTTCAGGAAATTAGAACGTTCTTATAGCTAATGAGACACAGCTGAAAACAAAATAGTTCACATTCAACATCGCTCATTTAATCACATTGATACATTCCACATAACACTTCCTCCAACAAGAAAAATTTGCAGTCTCTGGTTGTAAAACGAAATAGTTCCTCTTACAAGCATTAAGTTACAAGTTTTTCCAGGGAAAAATCCCTTGTCACTTTTCACTTTCAAATATTTAAAAAAAATCGTAGACCGCTTGGGTTTCCCCCAAACGTGTGACTTTTCCATTCTTCGAATGTTTCATATCCCTCTTTTCATCTTTTCCGCGCATGCTCATGATCAGCTGAGTAACTGATGGACCTTTCAGAGCTGCGCCTCTGTTGCTTTTAATTTTGTCTTTTACTTTGCTCGTGCCCCTTGAGATCCTGCCTCCTATCAGTGGCTTCGTGCCGCGGCAATATGAAAAGTATTTTGGATATTCCTGCAGTTAATCAATGTGCATCATTCACCGGGATTGCATTCTAAAACAAAACGCCAAATTAAACCAACTAAATGACTAATCCACAAGAAATGGCCAGGTGCACCACTTGATTTGAGAATTTTAACAAACGCCGACACCACTACCTCGTCCACCTATAGGCTCGACAGACATCATCTACAATGGAAAACGGAAAACTCATCGGTGGCTAAAAATAGTCACACTGGAAGGGTAGATTCATTCACCACCGCATGAGCGGGTCTTAAAAGTGACGGGCACTACGAAACCACTTAATCCTATCAGAGTCAGGAAAGATAAGACCTAAGATGCGGGTAGGAAAGTTCTCAATCGGAAGTCGGAAGGATGTCGACATCGGAAGATGAAATCTTTTCACAGCTACAACGGTGGAAGAGAAAGACTACGGACATGCGACTAGCATCGGAGAGTGGAGCCCTTTAGACTTTGGGTAGCTAGCTGGTTTGAGGGCCGCAACAACGGAAGATCAAAAGGTTATGGCCATGTGACATGAATCGGAGGGTGGAGCGTTTTTCACTTCGGGTCTCCGATCTAAGTGACACAAAACTTTAAATTTGGCAGCGATTTAAACTGTTTCGCCTCTAAAACAACGTTTGCAAAGGACAAAAAGGCCAGACCCATTTTCAACTCAGCAAAACAAACTCCAAATCTGCGATCTACAACAATTCCCAATAAGAGCAATTTCTAAAAACCAGGACGAAAAATAACCTTCAAAAAACCATCCAAAATTAAAGCATGACCAAAGGTTCAAGGATCCAAACGATTAAAAACCACGTTAAATCATGGGAGGGGACCAAAATTTAAGAAATTTGGGGAAAACAGTTGCAGCTACAACAAGAGTTTACTTGGACTGATGGTTGTTAAAATGTTTTTGCAGAATTAAAGAAATGATTTGCCACGACCTCTATAATACGTGGGCCTAATTGGTCCATACCCATCCATATTTACTCAAATGCTTCAAATACCACTATTGGAGTTGTACTGGGACAATAGGAATATCACAATGCATATGTTATTGACTATATAATTAAAAAAATGGATCCTGTTGAACTTAATTATATGGTGACAGAAAAAGATTTTCTTGTTGTCGTGTATGCCATCATAAATTTCAACACTATATTATAGGTTACCCTACTTTTGTACATACTGATCACTCAACAATCAGGTATTTAATGAATAAACCCATCACTGATGCTAGGGTGACTAGATGGTTACTGTTGTTGTAAGAATTTGACATTACCATTATCCACATACCAAGTAAGGAGAATGTTGTTGCAAATTTTGTGTCCTGACTGACTAATAATGATGACGATCTACCAATTGAGAATACTTTCTCTGATGAGCATTTTTTTATGATTTCACCTCACTCTCCATGGTACGCAAACATTTCCAATTACCTAGGTGTGGGAAACTTACCACCTCGTTTATAAAAAAAAGAAAGGGAGGAAAATCATTCAACATAATGCTCAGTATTGTTGGATAATGGGATACCTCTTTTGTACAGGACCATATATTGAGATTAGGTGGTGTATAAGGGAATACTATATCCATAGTAACCTGAATTCTTTCCATGACGAACCCTATGGAGGACATTTTTTATTAAAATAACTGGACATAAGGTGTTGAGAATGTGTTATTATTGGCCCACACTTTTTCATTATGCAAAGAAATATGTGCAGGCATGCGATAGTTTCAAAAGGATAGGCCAGCCTAATAGATTGGATGATATGCCCCTACAGACACAGTTCATCATTGACCCTTTTGAAAGGTGGGATCTCAATTTTGTTGGGCCTATCAATCCTCCTTCAAAACAAAAAGTTCATATATTGATACGTACATATTATATGACCAAATGGGTTGAGGCCAAGGTTGTGAAGAAGGATAATGATCAAGTAGTTTTATATTTTCTCTATGAGTAAACCTTCACTCACTTTGGGGTACCTAAGGAAATATTCATGGATGGGGTATCACAATTTACATCTCGCAAGATCAAGGCCCTCACTCAAAAGTATCACATTCAGCACCAAATAAATTCAACGTATCACCCATAGGAAAATGGAAAAGTAGAGAGTACTAATAAAGTTATTGAAGCTATCCTTACTAATACTATAAGGATCCATTACAAGGACTAGGATGATAAGTAACCTGAACCACTTTGGGAATATTGGACTAAATGGTGCAGAACAATATATTTCTCTCTGTATGAGCCGGTGTATGGTAATACTGTTGTATTTCCTATGGAATTTGAAATTAAAACCCTTATAACTTCCATAGAAGAAAACTTGGATTTGACAAAGGCTTAGAAAGACTTGTTGAAGTAGTTAAATGAATTAGACGAGAAACGTTTAGTTGTTGTACATCAAACTTCCATAATCCAACAACAACATTCTAAATGGCATGATTGGTTTTTTAAGAAGAAAATATTCCAAGAAGGGGATTGAAATCTATTGTATGATTCACTCTTTAAGGATTTATAGGGAAAAATACGCACCAGGTGGCTCGAGCCTTACGAAGTGGATACAATTTTTAATAATGGGACTGTTCAACTGGCCACCATTAATAATGAATATATACCACTATTTTCTAATGGTCATCGATTACGATTGTGTCATAATACACTCTCTAAGGTGGCATTTTTTCTCGTATTATCTCAGATTCAGATTGTCAAATAGTTGAAGTAGAGGATTCTGCTCCCACTCCATCCAATATTTAATTTTTTCTGCATTTTCTTAGTATATTTGTACATAAATAGATGGTTTGTGTGTTTGTGATGATTTTGTTTCTTTTGTTTTCTAATAAGGTGATGGGTATATCCTGTAGACAAAATATACTTGCAGGTGTTGCAGAAGAATTATGATTGTTGTGTGGATTGAACAAGAAAGTGTGATCAAATTTGGGACAATTTGTTGTTGATTTATAAAGTTTGCTCCCAGATCACCTTTGAAAATATTTCCCTCCATAAGGATTCACAATATATTTTTTATAAAGGATCTCCATAAACTTCTTTCTAGTTAATAAACTCCATTCCTTCACTTGCAAGCACTTTCCTTATCTTCTAGTCCAATTTCCCCATTGCTAGCTGAAAACTATGCCAATTTGTTTGTTGCTTATTGAAACTCTGTCAGTTTCTCTACTGCTAGTTGTTGAAAATCCACCAATTTCTTCATTTCTTTCTAAAAATACACCAATTCCTATGTTGCTTGCTAAAAATTCAACAATTTGTTCGCTGCTAATTGCTGAAAATTCGTTGATCTCTTTGTTCTTGGCAGAAACTTCACTAATTTCTCGATATTTGTCATAATTTTTTCCAATTGTTCATCCTTTTTCATTTTTATCATCGGCTGGAATTCTATTATGTACCAGTTCCTTCATTATCAGACATAATAGGATCGTTTCTGCAAGCATATTTTTAGACTTGATTGTTCATGAGGAATTTGATCTTGTACCGACTTCGCAATAAAAAAATTAAAAAACAATTCTTAAAATATTGCCAAGGTCTTCATGTGTCGATACAGATAATTCTTCTTTTGTTCCAAGACACACCAAATATTTCCTATTGGTTTAGGATCAGTGGTTCTTAGTGGATCATGCGACACAACACAACTACCAAAAATAGAAGTTTCACCACTCCGACTTGTTTTACTATAAGGGTCATTATTCAATTATGGAAAGACGACCGCAACTGATCGATTTTACATATGTAAATGCCACATCATATTGTTGATGATTCATCAAGGTAAGAGCCACAAGTACGTACCCTTGTTTCCTGGTAAAACTTTGTTTTGATAGGATGAATGAGTAATGACTTCGTCCCTCTTCTAATGACCAGAATACCATGGCGTAATGGAACACTATGTTATAAGGTCTTGAAACCCTTATGCCTTATAAAATTGATAATTTTAAGGATACTACAGCAACAAAATCAAACATGGAGACAATTTTTTACTACTGTAGTATGAACCCTTCGACCATAAAATATAATAGTAGTGAATCAGAAGAGGAAGGGAATAGTGATGAGAGAAGTCAATCAGACAGAGAGAGAACAGAGGGAAGTAGAATTCAGGCAGAATAGTGGAGATGTGCTAATGGGTAATCTTGAAGTTAAAATTGAGGAAGATGTCCAACAAGGGACAGGAGGGGATTCATTGAAAAAGAGTTGATTCCTAAAAAACCATAAGAGGATATCGAGAATATGCCTAGTTTAGAAGGGTTAATGGAAGAAACTGAAGCTCAACCAGAATAGATCCAGAAGGCAAAATCTGTAGAGGCATTTAAATAAGTCGATCAAGTAATAGGATAATCATCTGCTTTGTGTGATGATTCCTCCCAAACCATTCATAGTGATGAGGTAGAGATTCTTATATAAAAACCTATGTCATCTGCACCTTGTAAAAATAGGAAAAGGTCATGCACAAGAATTCAGTTGTCTCACCTATGCATAAGGGGTAGGGTAAGGGATTCTTTTGCAGTAGAGGAAATTAGTTCACAAAGGGAGGAAATTGAAATCCCTATATTAAACCCTCATGTTTCAAATGTTACACATGAACTAGGGGGTGAATAATTACGACAAGAGACTCCAACTATTCCACAATAACTAGTTGGGAGTTTATGCCCAACTCAGAGACCTTCCAAAAAACAAGAAACTATTGTTGGGAGAGATAAATTTTAGAGGAACAATTTAATGTCCCCAATTAAATAATTTCCAAATAAGACTACTTGCAAATCATGTTTCACCAACCTATTAGTTCCCTAGGTTAAGATGGAGACATAAATTTTGTAATAAGGGGTTATGGGACCCAAAAGGAATTTGTTTTACCATATTCATATTTAAATGGGTCACATAAATTATAAATTCTAAGAAAATAATCTGGCATTGGTTCATGAAGACACTTGGAAGCTTGTGGAACCTTTGGGTGACTAGATTCTCCACACACTAAGCATGATATTCATACAACTCAAACACATGGGTAATGTAACATTATTGGAGGGTGATATGGTGTCAATTAGAATATAATTATCCAAGGAATTTGAGTTAGTAAAGGAGACTAATTCCCATGGAAGAGAAAGAGACTAGATGACAATGTGTGCCACTTGGAAGGAGACTCCATGCACTCTATGACAACAAATGATGAAAGATTCTATGACAAGTATGAAAAATTTAGACCTAATTGCATACATATGACAAATCTAACATGAAAAGGCTAAAAATGGCCACCAATAGGTCGAATTTGGCAATTAGAGGCAGCCATTCAAATTGGGGAAATAAATGAAGCATGAAGAGGAAGACAAGTGTCATAAGAGTTACTAAACCACTAAGATGAGTTGGAGGAATCCCATGGAGGGAAATTCAACATTATGAGGCATAATGAATTTAATAAAAGGATTTAATGAGGAAGTATAATGGATTTTGATAATTTTTTAATTTGAATTTGGTATTTTGGAGAGTTTTTGCTTGTCCATTGCATGGTGAGTGTTCACTCTCCTTGCTTGTGAACCAATTTCGAGGGAGTTAAATTCCTTTACAAGATTTTTAATGGACAGGAAATTAATATCTATTATTTGAGCTTAATGAAGGAGTTTTAGTTTCATATTGAATTTCTATATATTTCTAATTCTCATCTATCTCCGTATTCTCTCATTTCCTCTTATCCATTCCCCCACACTCTCATGTTGAGGGCGCACTTGTTGGAGTGGTGCTTGAAATTTTGAGTATATTTGATTCCCAAGATTTTATATATGATGTATGTATTTTCAATATCATTTACATATTCTCTGTAACTCGAAATATCATAAATACATGTATGAAAGGCTTGCATTCTCATGCTCTTGAATAATTGGTTTTCATGCATTTGACTTCAATCTTGAAGTAGTTTTATATCAGATTTGTATGAGGGATATTGTCTAAGTGTAATGATATTGCGACAAAAATATATGATGTATTAATATGTCATTTCATGTCCCTATGCTCTGTGGCTCGAAATCCAAGAAATCCATATGTGAAATGCTTGCAATTCCATTCTCTTAAATCACTAGTTTTCATGTATTTGATTCCCATACTAAATGAGTTGTACTCCACAATTGTATGAAGGGATTCCCATGTTTTTTAATAATTTTGGTGAATAATTTTTTATGTTTTATATGGTATATATATGGCACATCCTTATTTGAACCTTTAACTCTACCTTTCATATGTCAAAATCGAGCTAGTTATGCAATTTTCCCATAAGCAATTTCCTTGAAAGTGGTCATGTGAATGTTGCACTTTATAATCAGTTTACAGAGATAATAACCATGATTAATTACAATCCCTTATGTCTAATATTCATCCCAATACTTTTTTCTCAAATTTGGTAGGGTCATACTGCATTTGGAGAGCCAAAAGTGTCATCTACCCTTGGCGGTTTTATCGATTTCCTAGTGTTTTTGTTCTTCTTTCCCTGTGGATGAAAGCAAGTTTCAGAATAAATTTTAAAGTTTATGAGCATTAATATTATGAATTAGGATTTCCTAATACCCATAAAGATCTTCCATACAGAATTTGAATCTTATGGGTGCATTTGGGTCAACTTGGGTTTCACTAGTCTAAAGCTAGAAATTGGTTGAAGTTGTGCAAACTTGAGTAACATGCAAAATGAAATTCTGATTCAACAATTTAGTCCATGAGGTACTATGTTATTCTATGTTAAATCCAATAGGATACCTCTATAATAATTTTTGAAATTTTTAGTGGTGTTTGGAACCAAACCAAAACTTGATTAGTTTCCATACATTTTCCTAGTAAATTTGCATTGTTTCTCTTAACCCCAATGTAATATCGACCCATGTGTTAATCCACGGGCATATGTAATTTTTAATTGTTTATTATTGTGGAATAGGGTGCCATAAAAAGGGTCTTTAAGGACCTAGAGACATTATTATTATTATGTAAATAATTAATTAATGAAAACAACTAGCACATCAGGGACCACTAAAAGAGTATGGGAGGCCTAGATCCACAATGTAAGAGTGAATGGGGAAATTCCTAGCACTTTAGAACTTGTTCTGTTGATCATCATCCATATTTATTCCTTGGTGTTTGGGTGGGTGCCATTTGTTTATTGAGCCCCTTTGGTGCTTTTGTAACTCCTTTGTGGAGGTAACGCTTGGTTTGTAACTCCCATTTACAAAAGTGTTCCCTCACTGGCTATTTTTAGCGTTAACACCTCAAAAGTTGTGTAAATACTTATGTAACTCCTTGTGTAAATACTTGTGTAAATCCTTGTGTAACTCTGGTTTAAATCCTTGTGTAACCCCTTTTATATTTTGGGAAGATTCCTTGGCTTGTGTGACACCTCACCTCACTAATTTTGATTGCTCTTCATGGATGAGGTGTCCACACATGAACTTGAGTGGGGTGGGGTGGCTTGGAGTCGCTCTCCTTGAAATTCAAATTTCTTGGGTTGGATTATAATTAACCTATTTTGGTTGAATGACCCCCATTGGATTGACTCAAGTTGGCTTACCTTGGTTTGGTTGAACCCATTAAGTTAGGATTGCCTTCTTTGGTCATAAAATCCATGTTTCATATCCTTGGTTTGTGGGTTACTTTTCATGGTTCTTTTGGATGGTTGTTGATTATGGTTGTTCATACCTTTGATTTTCCTTTGTTTCCATTGATTGGATTTGTCCTGGACCTACACATAAATCTTGATGGTGAATGGCAATATCTTGATGGACTAGGGGGTTTGGATTACCATTGCACCTGGTAGTGGGGTGGAAGGGGAAGTATGTGGTGAGGAATAGACTTTTGTATTCTCAAGATGATACTTGATTTATTATTCAATGCGCCTCTATTGTGGATATATGGAATCAACTTGGGGGTGGCCTATCAAAGTGATATTTGGCTTGGAAATGCCAAAGGCTGGGTGGAATGTGGTCTAGATGATGTCAGTTGCGCATTGATAAGATAAGTGATTTATATCATGTTTATTTAATTTACTTGTATTTGGTATGATTTATTTATGGATTCACATTAAATTTTTGATGAAACTTCGTAGTTATTTGTGGAATAAATTTCTCATAGAATTCAATCTATTTATGCAAGTAAATTTTGTGAAGGAATTAGAAATAGGTTTTTGGGATTTTGTACAAAAATTCTTTGAGGAAATAATTATTTGGTACCTCTGGTACAGAATTGATATTTCTTCCCCTGTTCATTATATATTTTTTATTTTGATGGTACAATTTCCTCGGAATGGTTTAATACACTTTCCTTTGATGCTTCTACCTGTATTTCAAAAACTAGTTCTTCGATTGAACTATTTGGCATAGTTTGGAGAATTATCACATGAAGTGTTTGTAAAAATGCATGAGTGTTACTTTTATGATTATGTATGATAAATTATATTTGAATGTGTGTAATAATATGAGGATAAATATTCTTTTTAGTTTCAGGGAAATGTCTACCGAAATTCTAGATCAATTTCCAATTTCTAGCTCCTTCAATGGAATTGTTTTGAGTCGATTTGTGACTTTGCATATGAAGTGTTTGAAAAAATGGTAGAATGAGATATACCTCTGTTATGAATGATAAAACATGTTATTTAGAGTTGGAATTGGATTCTAATTATTCTATGATCTGTGGATTTAATTATTCTAGTGATTCCTAAAATTACTAGTCAATTCTTATGAGTAGAATTAACTTGTTGTGTGGATTTTTTAATGGAATGTATATGGGTGGAAATATATAGCCAAATTATTGTAAGTGATCCCTGATATTATTTCCATGAGCTATAATAGTCATATATTTTTCTTTATTTGGAATTTGGAAAGTTCAATTGGAAACTAGGTACATTGCAGTGAAATTGGCAAATAGTTTTTTTATTTGAATCTCTGTTTTTGGTAAAATATGAATGTACAGCCATATGATATGTTATTGGTGATTTACTTGTGCTTTACAATTCTATTTTCCAGATCTGTACCTTCACCTATATGTGCCTCGGAACTCGGTACGATTGGTTTGATTGAATTCCTAACACTGTTTATTAACTAGTTGTACTGATTGAACTTGAAATATCCTTCATTTATGTACTCGGATAAGATATGAAAAAGTACTTAATTTTGTTGTAAATGCATGATTAATTATGTGTATAATGGATGTAGGTTCACATTTTTTTTCATTGGCATGGTTGTGTGTCGAATTTGTGCAAGACTAGTTGTTAGTGTTGAACAACTAGTTAACTAGTTCTTGTGGAATGATTTTCATAATTACTATGTTTAATTAATTGGAAAATGGTAATTAGAATTTATTTACATGTTATTAAGTGTTAATTAGCCATTGGACTTGATAAAAATTAGTTATTGATAAAAAAATGAAATTTTAATAAGTACCATCAATTGTGCACTAAGTGTCGTTAAGTATCACAACTGAGAACACTAATTACCAGTTAATCATGATTACGAGTAAATGGTCTTTAGAGGTGGAATTTATGTCTGAATTGGATTGTAATGGATATGTGATGTTTCTAGAAGGTTTTAATAATCATTACCATCCCTAGGATTAGACGTTGAAATAATTATCGAATTTATTTTAATGTATTGGTAATTAAAGGGACTTTGTCATGATTAAATATTGAAAAATGAACTGTAATATTTGTTTAACTAATCAGTTGTGCTAAAATTAGTTAATTACCTTATAAATCTAATGATATGTCCCTTAGACCCGTTGATATCTCGCAGAGACATTACAAGTCGTATCAGAGCTTAGGTTCCAACACTGCGACTGTTGGGCTTTCTATAGAGTTAATATCATTTGGAGCTTATAAATGTGCTTGGTGAAATGAATTTAACCTCCCTTATGTTAATAGAAGAATAATCATCCTTACTTCAAATATTAGTTCATTGTATGCATTAAAATTAATTAATATTACATATTTGTTGTTCAATAGATTGATTGGTAAGTACTATGTGGTGCATATCTAATAATTGAGTGACTTGATTGGTTGATGCTTGTGCTTTGTCTCTTTTACTTCTCAATGAATTGTTAATATTAAAATGATTCTCGTAGTATGACTTATTTACTGGTACACTATGATTTTTTAATTGATAAGTAAATAATTGTCATTGTAATAGTATGTACTATGTCCTAGTATTACTTTAATGGCAAGTTATTAACATAATATAGCTATATTATTATTAAATATTAATATGATTTATTAAGTGGAATTTATACCCTATATGGATTTTGTATTCTCTATGGATGGTATCCTTTTATATTCTTATTTATGCCACTTGGATGGTGGTGGTTACATGGATAAGTAACTTCATTGCTATTTTAGGAAAAGGACACTTGTCTAAATGGTGTTTCCAATTCTCCTTTTTATTTTATGCATGTAGTATGTTTTCATACTAATTATTAATTATTACTATCCTAACTTATCTAATTAGTTAGTGGTGGAATTTCTACTTTGAGGTAAGCATAGCTATGGGCTATTTTTGTATTCTATTATTTATTTGATTTATTTTGGGGTTAGTGTTGGGTAAAATATCGTCTTGATTAATTCACCTAATATTTAATATCGACCAGGGTTGATAATCTTAGAGTTGACACAAAGTATATGTGAAGGTAAAGGGGTTCCTAGGGTGTTGTGGGAATATTTTAACAAACAAAAGATCGAAAGATCTTTCAAAATGAAAAACCGAGTCAAAGTCCTAAGAATTAAACTATCAAGGTAATTGAACTGGAACAGAGTACTAGACCAGAGTGGTATCAAGTTATACTACTCTAATCTATAAAAAATTACTATAGACAATGCTATTCTATGACAATAAACTACTCTCTATAAGAAGATCTATTTTACTACTAAACAACTTTAGAGACTAACTGCACAAAATTACAACAACTGGATATGCTTCTAAGAAAAACTATACATGCAACTAACGGATGTACTTAATGGTTTAAAATAAACTATCTAGTTCCACTCTCCTTGGTTGTTCTAAGAATAAGGATTCACTGTGATTGGAAAAAGAGTAGGAGAAGTGTCAAAGTGACTTTCAAAGGAAGTGAAGAAACTAAATGGAATCAAATCTAAATGAACTTCTACAAATATGTGCAGACTAAGAAACATCCAATTGCAAGTAATAGTAAACATGATGATCTATTTCATAAGCAAATAACTCCTAACTGCAAAAGATAGAGCAAGACTACAAGAAGGTAGGCCTAACTTATAAACAAGTAGAAAACTTAATAAAGAGAATAAAGTAGAAAACTTAATAAAGATGATTTTAAATCATATTCTATAGGTTTATTTGGCAACCACCTAATTGGAAGGGATAGATCCTACTGCTTATGATCAATTTACAAGGTACTAATATATTTCCCTAATATTGACATATCTAACTCTAAACTATATTTAAAAGGGTGCAATCAATTCAAGCCAAAGATAATTACAAAGCAATACAATAATCCAAAACGCATGAAATAATTCTAAACATAGGGTGAAAAGAAGGAAGAAATAGGAATAAAATTTAATAAGTATTTTAAACAGTCTAACCTAAGGCTTTAAGAAGAAACACAACTATTGTTTAACTACCACTATCAAAACATAATTGAAAAACTAAAGAAACATGCTCAAAACAGATTAAAACGCTAAGGGCTGAATGAAAGGCTGGATAACAGACTGAAGCAAAGGTCTGGATGACAGGCAGAACAGGTTGTCTGAATGACAGTATGCACACAAAAAGAACTAAAATGTTAAGAAATAGTTAATCTAAATGATTTTGAGATCATTTGATCCATGCACATGATAACGAAATGTAAAGGACGAGAATTAAACCTACCTAATGATTAAATTCAATCTATAAAATGACTTAAACTCAATTCATAATTAAAAGACATCATTATCTATTGCATTATTAAACAAGCTGGAATATAACTAAATGAATTCATAAGAAAATGGAAAGGAACAGAATTGAACCTACTGTAATTGGATCCTATAATATCAAAGCAATCTATTCTATCAACATAAAACCAAGTAGTAATCTAGAAAGACTTGAAAAGGAAATTGAAATCAAATTTGTGCGCAACCGATTGCTTAACTCACAAAGGGAAACTACATTAACAACATAATATCAAAGTATAATCTATGCTACAGGAAACAAATGACATGAACGATTACAGTAACTAAATTGCATAAACAAATTACAAATAAAACTACGCTAATTTCAAAAAGGGAATAACGAAAATAAATAGGAATAGAAATATCTGGTTAATGAGGGGTCCTCCCAGGAATCAGAGTGATGACTTGCTAAACGCTACTAAGATAAAATCATGCACATCATAAGCAAAAAATTTATTAAATTGGAGAAAAGTATTACAGAGTTTCTGGAATCAAAATGATCACATGTATCAACTAGCTAATTAACTAACTCTCGCATAGAAGCGTTTGTATATATATAGTGTTTTACAAAGGGCGAGAAAGTCGACCCTTTCAGTGGTCGACTGCTCTTAAGATAAGTCAACCATTATGACAAATGACTAATCGAATGGCCAACACATAATGTTTTCCTCCTTCCTCGCGAAATGGTTCTTCTATGGCGCGTGATGTGGCATGCAGGCTCTGCTTTGGCGTGGCTGGTGTCAAGGTGTCAAATAGAGGCAACACGCCGACAATCCTTATGGAATGAGGATCATGCTCTCACCCAAACGCATGGAAAGTAGGAAGTTTCCAAACTGTTTCATGCTTTAACACTTGGGAACCTATCATCAACATCGCGCGGTTGGCTTGACGATTCGAATGGTGAGCTAGACAGTGAGCTAGATATGCTCTACGCATATCTAGGATGGATGCGTTTCCTACTTGTTGGTTCGCCGAAGACTATGTTCTACAACAACGATTTCATATGTTAGCATATCATCAAATATCATCGGATTTAACCAATAAAATTGTGAAATAATAGAAATAAATCATAACTTGCATAAACCCAAAATATAGTCATACCTGGGGATGAATAGTGAACTGCATGACAAAAAACATGCTAAAAGGTGACAAAACATATGTCAAACATGTAAATTATTAGCCAAAAAATGATGACAAAACTGGGATCAACAGTTAGTGGTGGCATTATTATTATCCTAGATATCTTACTAATTTATTGAGTGGAGAAAATGAGCCACTTGTCCCTAATGATTCGTATTCTCTTTTATTTTGATGTAACTCCTTATCTATTTTGGAGGAGAATGAGACACTTGTCTCTAATGGTTCATATTCTCTTTTATTTTATTTATTTTACTTATGGAGATGTAACTCCTAGTCAGTTTTTTGAGGAAATGAGCCACTTGTCTTAAATGACTCATATTCTCTAAATATTATTTATTTTATTTTGTGTATAAGTAAGTAGTATTGTAGTGTAAGATACTATTACACACACACACACACACACACACACACACACACACACACATATATGACATCAACATAAATTTGTATGATATGATATGTGTGATATGTATAGTTGTTAAAATTATATATAAGAATAGATACATTATTATATATATGAATGCTTGTATGTTTGTATATACTATATTATGTATTTTATATAATTAAGTTATTAGTATTACATGTATGTAATATTTTGAATATACTATATGTATAGAGGTGAACGTAAGTAATGATGTAAGTGTAAAATTTAGAGGTGTTTGGAAGTGTTTGAGTGTTTGGAGGTGTCTGGAGGTATTTGGAAGTGTTTGGAAGTATATGGAAGTATTTGGAAGTGTTTGGGAATATTTGAAAGTGCTTGGAATTATTTCAGAGTTTGGAAATATTATGAAGTATAGTGTGATCAAGAGTGTTATGTTAGTATATATGTTATAATACGTATCTAATATGACAGTATTGGGTCATGCAATTATTGTTATAATTGTATTGATATTATGGTATAACATAATAATTCGATGAGTATAGTAAATATGGAATATATAGGTTATATGACTAATATGTTTTGTATATGATTAATAATAATATTATATATGATTGAAGAATTATAATATGTATGCAAACAAAAAGGGCGTATGTATATAATACATAGTAATAGTAAATATGGTATATGGTATGAGTGTACGATAATGTGTTGTATAGCTAGTCATTATTTTATTGTAGAATATTAGAAGAGTTTGGTGGTAGGATGTTTGGTTGTTTGAGGTGACTATGTAATTACTTTGATTGATAAGTAGTGCACTATGTGTAAATAATTAGTAATGTAATGTATTATTATATATATCCTCATGTGCTAATAATACTATGTAATATTGTGATAAATAGTAACTACTCGATATGATTTCTATAGTTGATGTATGTAGTTTGATATTATTGGGTGCTATTGGATGTTATTAATTGACATTGGTTGATTAATGGTTGACACCTATATGACATTGTCAACATAGTATGTATGGCTATTACTTGTTGTCCTTGGTTGTTATGGTTGTTACGTGTATGATTGATATTGCATCTTAGTTTATGTCTTATGGATGATGTATTCTGATTGATGTATTATGATCATTGTCTTCTTCTTGATGAATCTTGGTTGATGTATTCTAATTGTGTATTTTGATTAATGTATTCTAATTGATGTATGTTGGTTGATGTATTCTAATTGATGTATTACGATAATTTTCTTTTTCTTGATGAATCCTGGATAATGTATTCTAATTGATATATTTTGATTAATGTATTCTAATTGATGTATGATGGTTACTGTATTATGGTTGATGTATTTTGATTGATGTACTCTGATTGATGGTCGTATAGTTAGTTTATGCATGTATGGTTGTCCTTGGTTTAGATTACATGATCGATATATGATTGATATAGGTTGAGATATTATGAATTGATGATCAATGCTTGCATGGATGATGTATGCATGTGGGTCGTTGTATGATTTATATTAATTGATGAATAATGGATATTTGAATGATCTCTAAGAAGAATTATGCTTTGTGTTGAGATGAAAAGTAATATGTTGTTATGGCCCTTTTTGGTTCTTAGTTAGATTAGAACTGTTGCATATAACTTCACTTTGCTTGTTACTTTAAAATGCAAAAGTATTTAGGTGATATTTGAAAATATTCATCCTTGTCATCTTCATTAGAAAAGTATCTTGTGTCATTATTGAAAGGTATACTAGTAATAACTTGGTGATATTTTGTATATCTCTGTTGAAGAGTAGATACTAACCATGTAACGGATTAAGTATGATACAGGTACCTTTATTGAAGATGAATATCATGTATCCTTATATATTCAATATTAATTTTGTAGAATGTGGTACTAGTATCTTTGTTAGGAAACTATCGAGGGATCTTGTTAAAAGAAAATATATCCTTGTGATCTTTGCTAAAAGTATCTTTCTTGGGTATCCTTGTAGTATATCAAATAACTTTGTTGAAATACATCTTTGTAAAATATCATAGTTATAGTTCATGCATCTTATTGGAAAAATAACTTGGTGACACTTCATGCATCCTTGTAGGAAAATTATTTGAGTGATAAATCACGCAAAAGCATATTGGTAATGCATATAATGCGATTGACTTATATGAACACATTTCATGTATATTAGATGCATTTCATACGATTGAAATTAATTTGAATAAGATTCAGTTAGATTTATTTCAAGTATTTTGTTGAATAAGTATCTATATCTCGAGTAACTTGCATATACTGAAGTATTTCATGTAATTAATTAGCAATTTATTTTTTTAAAGATGTATTTTAAGAATCTTGATGAAAAATATACATGTTTACTACTAACCATGTGTCAGTTGGGAATGTGAAAAATAATCATTGTTAAAGAAGCATCTCTATTTCAAGTATCTTTGTTGAATAATATGGTTTAGTTGTTGGGACTGAGTTCATGGATTCCCTCATAGAGCAATCTAGTATCCATTTTTTCAGAGAGGTAGTCTGGTGGATTGCCACCCCTTTGCTTTCGTCATATCACTCTACTAGTCCAGGTTATTGCACAGGAATCCAGGAAATGGGATGGTGACCCCATAAGCAATGGAGATAGACAGGAAAGAAGTAGTGGGAAGCATTATGGTTCTTAGAAGAGGTCGTTCTGAGAGTTTCTAAAATGATTGTGCTCTTCTTATGGGAGGAACATTGTCCCATTGAAGATAGTTGCCTAGATTTGATACAAGTATTCTCTCATGTGTTATTCATGTTGTTTTTTTCTGTATAGGTTCCATGGTGATTGATTCATGATATCTTTATGTTCATTATATATTTAGGTGAATGTATCTTTGTTGATATTTGTAGACCATGTAATGGTGATTTAAGGTTCACCCTTGCTGCTAGTCTTGGTTCTCACACAGGAAGCCAGGAAATGGGATGGTGATTTTTTGAGGAACGAATTAGGTGAAGGGAGTCACATCCCATAGGAAATGGAGACAGATAGGAAAGTAGTAATGGGAAGTATTGTGGTTTCTCGGAAGAGGAGTTTTGAGAAAGACTACTTGAAAACTGAAGGTAGTGATCCTTTTGAAAGTTATAAAAGCATGTATGTATTATGCATCAAGGATGATGCATGGTTTAAGGGGGAGGGGATGTAATATCTTGTGTTAAGCCCCAGATATTTGTAGTTTGTAATTGTTTATTATTGTGGCATAGGGTGTCGAAAAAAAGGGTACTTAAGAACCTAGAGACATTATTATTATTTTGTAAATAATTAATTAATGAAAACAACTAGCACACCGGTGGAACAATAAAAGAGTATGGGAGGCCTATATCCACAATGTGAGGGGGAATGGGGACATTCCTAGCACTTTAGAACTTGTTTGGTTGATCTTGGTCCATATTTATTCCTTGGTGTTTGGGTGGGTGCTACTTGTTTATTGATCCCCTTTGGTGGTCTTGTAACTCCTTTGTGGAGGTTACACTTGGTTTGTAACTCCCATTTACACAAGTGTTCCCTCACTGGCTATTTTTAGCCTTGACACCTCAAAATTGTGTAAATAATTATGTAACTCCTTGTGTAAATACTTTTATAAATCCTTATGTAACTCTTTTTTAAATCCTTGTGTAACCCCCCTTTGCTATTTTTGGAAGATGCCTTGGCTTGTGTGACACCTTAGATCACTAATTTTGATTCATCTTCATGGATGAGGTGTCCATACATGAATTTGAGTGGGGTTTAATGGCTTGGAGTCACTCTCCTTGAAATTCAAATTTCTTGGGTTGGATTAGAGTTAACCTATTATGGTTGAATTACCCCCCCTTGGATTGACTTACATTGGTTTGGTTAAACCCATTGAGTTAGGATTACCTTCTTTGGTTTTTAAATCCATGTTTCATATCCTGGGTTTAGGGGTTGTTTTTCATGGTTCTTTTGGATGGTTGTTGATTATGGTTGTTCATCTCTTTGATGTTCCTCTATTTCCACTACTTGGATTTGTCCTGGACCTACACATAAATCCTGATGGTGAATGTAAATATCTCGATGGCTTAGGGGTCTATATTACCATTGCGCTTGGTACTGGGGTGGAAGGGGAATTATGTGGTGAGTAATAGATTTTTGGATTCTCAAGTTGATACTTGAGTTATTATTCAATGAACTTCTATTTTGGATCTATGGAATCGGCTCGGGGGTAGGCTGTCAAAGTGAGATATGGCTTGGTAGTGCCAAAGGATGGGTGGAATGTGGTCTGGATGATGCCAGTTGTGCATTGATAGGATAAGTGATTTATCTTATGTTTATTTAATTTACTTGGATATGATATGATTTATTTATGGGTGCATGGGAAATGTTTGATGAAAAGTATGAGTTATTTGTGGAAGAAATTTCTCATAGAATTCAATCTATTTATGCAAGTAAATTTTGTGAAGGAATTGGAAACTAGTTTTTGGGATTTTGTGCATAAATTGTTTGAGGAAATAATTATTTGGTACCTCTACTACAGAAGTGATATTTATTTCCTTGTTCATTATATATTGTGTATTTTGATGGTACAATTTCCTTGGAATGATTTAATACACTTCCCTTTGATGCTTCTACCTTTATTTCGAAAACTAGTTCTTCGATTGGACTGTTTGGCATAGTTTGGAGAATTATCACATGAAGTGTTTGTAAAAATGACTGAGTGTTAATTTTATGGTTATTTCTGATAAATAATATTTAAATTTGTGTGATAATGTGAGGATAAATCCTCTTGGTATTTTTGGGGAAATGTTTACCGAAATTCTAGATCAATTTCCAATTTCTAGCTCCTTCAATGGAATTGATTCGAGTAGATTTGTGACTTTGCATATGAAGTGTTTGAAAAAATGTTAGAATGAGATGTACCTCTGTTATGACTGATAAAACATGTTATTTATAGTTTTAATTTCATTTTAATTATTCTATGAGCTGTGGATTTAATTATTCTAGTGATTCCTATAATTACTAGTCAATTCGGATCAGTAAAATTAACTTGTTTTGTGGATTTTTTAATGGAATGTATATGGGTGGAAAGATACAACCAAATGACTGTAATTTATCCCTGATATTATTTCCGTGAGCTACAATATTCATATATTTCTCCTTATTTGGAATTTGGAAAGTTCAATTGGAAACTAGGTACACTGCAGTGAAATTGTCAAATAGTTTTTAGATTTGAATCTCGGGTTTTGGTAAAAGATGAATGTACAACCATATTCTCTGTTATTGGTGCTTTACTTGTGCTGTAGAATGCTATTTTCCATATTTTTACCTTCACCTCTGTGTGCCTCGGAACTCGATACAATTGGTTTGATTGAATTTCTGACATTGTTTATTAACTAGTTGTACTGATTGAACTTGAAATATCCTTCATTTATGTACTCGGATAATATATGAAAAAGTACTTTATTTTGTTGTACATGCATGCTTAAATATGTGTATTATGGTTTTAGGCTTAATTTTTGGTTGATCGGCATTGTTGCGCGTCGAATTTGTGCAAGACTAGTTGTTAGTGTTGAATGACTAGTTAACTAGTTCTTGTGTAATGATTTTCATAATTACTTTGTTTAATTAATTGGAAAATGGTAATTAGACTTGATTTACATGTTATTAGGTGTTAATTATCCATTGGACTTGATAAACAATAGTTAAGTGATAAAAAAATGAAATTATAATAAGTACCATCAATTGTGCACTAAGTGTCATTAAGGGTTAAGTATCACAATCAGAACACTAATTACTAATTAATCATGATTAAGAGTAAATGGATTTTAGAGGTGGAATTTATGTCTGAATTGGATTGGAATGGATATGTGATGTTTCTAGAAGGTGTTAGTAATCATTCCCATCCCTTGGATCAGATGTTGGAATAATTATTGAATTTATTGGTAATTAAATGGACTTAGTCATGATTAAATCTTGAAAATTGAATTTTGATATTTGTTTAACTAATATTTTGTGCTAAAATTATTTAATTATCCTTAGAGAGCTAATGATATGTCCCTTAGACCCATTGATATCCCGTGGGGATATTACACCCAAACAAGGTTACAAAGGCCTAAAGTCAGATAAAAAGTGTCCATAAAACACCTTGGGATGTTTTAATACTCACCATACCATTGGTATTCAAATTTGGGACCGTTTGGTGAAATTTGGAACCCTTTAGAGTCATCATTAGTTAAGCTCAAATTTTTCCCAATTTGTAATTCTCTCCAAAATTCCAAGTAGGGACATCACAGATAATCTGATTTTTTAGAATTAATTTTTGCAAAGGGAGGTACATATGCTTAATAAGGATATGGAATTATTGAAACAAGGGGAAAAGGTTCAAAATTGGATGCATTAGCCATGGTGGCTAAATTGGTTGGGGATTTATCTTCCCCACTAGGTAAAGAAAAAAAACATGAAAAATTTGAGTGCGTGTGTCCAAAATGTGAGCATATTTATAAGAATCCAGGTTATAAGGTAACTCTTTTTGAACCCTCAACTATGTGGCTAAGAAGAGAAAAAGAACGGCTTGTTGAAATAGTTCAAATAGAAAAGGTCACTGCCACACAAGAACGAGATGAATCTGACATGAAAAGGAATCCTACTCAACTTGAAATTGCTATTGTCCCACAAGAACCAGTAGCATTTGATCCAAAAAATTAGGTTGTTGAAACATGTCATCCTGGGTTCAATACTGTTACAAAATAACCATTGGTGTTTAGTATACATGATCAAGCTACTAAAACAGCTCAACTCACCACTTCTCCACAAGAAGCAGTGGATTAGAGAGATGAAGTACAATCGAAATCTAAGTTGTCCATTGATACACATGAATTAATCAATGAAGAAAGAAGAACCTTGCATCATCTTGAAGGCACCACTTCTCCACAAGAACCAATGGTTCCTGATTTAAATATGTTGGCTCAAACAACTCAACCCAAAATTCCCACTATTCCACATGAGGAGAAAGAACTACTTCAACATGAAAGAGTTGTTGTAACACAAGACCAAGCAATGAAAAATAAAGTTCTCCCTGAAAATAAAGGCCACAGATATCTAATAGAAAATCAAGAAATTATTGATGAGGACAATGAGGATGACAAATTCCAAAATACAGGTAAGGATATTTCTCTGTTACGGGATAAATTGAATAAATGGAAATATCATGATACTATGTTTGAAGAAGGTGTCATTCCATTGCCATCTCACAAGAAAGCAATAAAAGAACTTAAGGAAAAGTGGTTTGAGGAGAAAATATTTCAAAGGTTTAGATGGGAGGAGCTAGTAAAAGAGTTAAAAGAACTAAGGAAATATAAAATTATGCAGAAGGACAAGGACCAGATGTATGGATTAGCTCAAGAACTGTTCAATTGTAGAATCCCTTCTACGTATTATTCAATGTTATTGTATGAGAAGTTAACTATTTCTAAGCTCAAATATCTCAAGGAAGGAAGGCTTTATCAGGTAATCACAACCTCTATGTTCTTGTTCTTGGAATATTACAAGCAGAAAATCCCAGAAACATAGTATTATTGTGTTAACTCTATTTTTCCACTGGGAAAATGCTTGTAATTCAATTTATTTTTCTTTCATTTTAAAAACATATTGTTAGCATATTCTTGGTAGAAGTTGAGGCCTCTGCACCTATTTCTAATAGATATATAAAATGTTGGGAACCTGACTGAAGAGTTTATTAACCTATTGAAGTTAAGATTCATGTGTGTTTTCTCCCAAATATTACACCAATATTGGTATCAAAGAATGACTATTGTTTTTGTTTAATTTGAAATTTTCCATTAAATATTTGCAGGAACTCTGTATGGTGAACTCAAAGGGATGGTTCTTCGAGTTGGTGAAGTACAAGGTCAAAGGGGCTGAATTCAACAAGCATCCAATGAAGAACTCAGGGAAAAAATGAGAAGAATGCAAGCCTAGTTAGAAGCTGTAGATATTGGTAGGTAGCGAGACTTTGAAGTTGGAGATGTGAGTGTGCCGAAAGAGGAAGCCCCAACAAAAGTAGAAGAAATAGCTCTAGAACCTATAGATATTAGGTTCCTAAGTTCAATATTGGGAGCAAGTTCAAGACCTAAACCTAAACTACCAATCTACGATGGGAGTTTGATAGCTGAAAAATTTACTAGACTTGATTTATGACCTAGATAAATGTTTTAAGTATGATGAGGTTGAAGAGAACAAGAAGGTTAAATTTCCTATAACACGGTTGAAAGGGAATGCATCCCTATGGTGGGATAGTGTGCAAGATGAAAGGAGGAAAAAGAATAAGTCCATGATTAAAATTTGGGACATGATGGTAGCCAAGATGAAGGCCAAATTTCTTCCAAAGGATTATAAGCTAGCTCCTTATAGGAAAGTGCAGAATATGAGATAAGGGTTGTTGACAGTAAGGGAATGTAGCTAGGGTTTTCACCCTAGATTGTGCTGATGAGCACCTACTAAGGAATCTGGAATCCTTAGTAGCAGTTCAATGATGTATATGAATTAAAACTGAAGTAAAAACTAATCTAAATACGTTCTTGAAGCTAAAGAAAAAAAGTAAATAACATGAAACAGAAACAGTAAGGAAATGAATAATGATTTTTATTAATATTACCTCCAATGAGGAGGTTGGTGGAGTCCGTTGCGCTGGTCCGATGTCGGTGGCTCCGAGCTCCAAGCTGCTTCTTTTCCTTCTCCGGTGGTGGAAATGGGCCAAAAAGAGTTCTCAATGGTGAAAGTAGCTTGATGGTAAGCTAGGGTTTTGAGAATAATTTCGGCAGAGGCAGGATGCTTATGATAATGGATGTGAAATGAGGGGTCTCCACCACTTATTTATAGTTTTTTAGTGGTGGAAAGCTGGCCCATGGTTTTGGAAACCATATGGTTTAGGGCAGCTTGTTTAGGGTTTTTTCCTCCTTTTCCTCATTATTTTATATTTTTTCTTCCCTTTTGGGGATTTTTGCTATTTTTAGAGGACTTTTGGATATTTTTGGAGGAAAAAAGGGGTTTTTTGGCCTTTTGGAGGCATTTTAAGGCCTTTTGGAGGCTTTTTAGATGGTTTTATGGCCTTTTGGAGGCATTTTAGGCCTTTTGGAGGCATTTTAGGCCTTTTGGAGGCTTTTTAGTGGGATTTTCAGGGAAATATGGTATGCAAATGGACAAATGAGCCATGTAGTGGGGTAGATGAGGTAGTTAACCATTTTTGGGTGTTAACAGATTGCCCCCTGATGTGCGAGGGCAGGAGCTCATCGTATGGCCGATGGACATCATGAGTCATATTTGGTTTGTGTTGGGGTGTGGAGAAGAGAAGGAAGCAACTGAAGTCCGGGACACCGATCTCGAACCACTTGCAAGGACTGAAAAGTACATAATATCAATAATGGATGAGGGATCATCTGATAATATGGACGAGGCGGGCATTCCCATGCTCGTATCAAAATATAACATAGCAATATAAATGGTCCTCAAATACTGGATGAGGAAAAAATCTCAATAGATGGACGAGGCGGGCATTCCCATGCTCGTATCAAAATATAACATAGCAATATAAATGGTCCTCAAATACTGGATGAGGAAAAAATCTCAATAGATGGACGAGGCGGGCATTCCCATGCTCGTATCAAGATACATAAAAATAATTGTGAGGCCCAAAATGAAGGACGTGTAGTAGATAATCACTGTGCATATCATGAGGGTCTGGAAGGGACACAAATCTGGATCATACTGCTGAGCTGACCATGTCTGAGCTGAAAAACTGATACACTGGAATGGCAGCAGTGCTACTGAATGTGGTTTTGAAGGAACTGATGCGTTGCTGGATCAGAGTGACAATGGTCATACGTGAAATGGTACACTGAGCTGGAACTGAACTGGGTATTCTAGGAAGCATAGAACTGAATGGATTCCGAATACAATCGCCAACACAACCCGGACATCCACGGGAACATATAACTGGGCGTTTCGAAGTGACTCACCAATGTGCTAGAGTCGGGGGAAATCCGGGGTCTTCGACACAGAATGGAAAGGATATATATCCTGCGCGATTCTCAACGATGCGAATAAGGTACTGAAGTCGAGCATGTGAGAAACAACCATTCGGAGAGGCAATGATGACTCCTCTCAAAATGGTCCGTAGGCACTCACCACAGATGGTGATGAGTCCAAGACGTAGGAACCTCTGGGTCTATCCTCTGGAATAGAGGGGCTGTCGTCGACAGAGGGAGACCTGCAACTATCAAGGCAATGCTGTTTCCTTGATAGGAGCGCGAGGTGCAAAACCGAAATGTGATAGTACTGGTGGCAGGGGTGATAAACTGGGGGGGTAACTGGGCAAGTAGAGTAGGTGGACTCAAACTTCCTTTGTTCAGAGTATGATGGCAGGGATGATCGGGCAGCATATAAAACTGACTGGTGGTAAAAGGGATCATATTGGTATAGCATCTGAGGGTGAATGGGCTAAGGGAGACTCAAGCTGTGGTCAAAATGGTAGGAGACTGCAGAATACTCTGAACAAAGGCGACCTGACTGGGGGTGCTGCCGAGATGATCGATCATAGTGCCAAGAGGCGCGGGGGGACTGCTTCATGGGTTAGGAAACTTGAAGAAGTGTGGATATAAAATGGTACTGTCCGGTGGATTTTACGAGCCCAGGACAGTTCATGCTCGTGGTTGCTTTCAATTTTAAGGAGTCTGAAAGCAAATAAGAAGACTCTGAAAGAATGAAATGGCACTGTCATGTGGATTTTGCGAGCCCATGACAGTTCATGCTCGTGGTTGCTTTCATATTTAAGGAGTTTGAAAGCAAATAAGAAGACTCTGATGGAATGAAGTGGCACTGTCATGTGGATTTTGCGAGCCCATGACAGTTCATGCTTGTGGTTTCTTTCATATTTAAGGAGTCTGAAAGCAAATAAGAAGACTCTGTATTTGGAATGGTCAGGCAAGGAGGAAGCGTTCAATGAAGGAACATGTATGATGATCAGACCTGATGGCGGGGGGGAACACTTGTGGGCCTCCTTGTAGGGTGGATGGATGGTGGCAAAATAACGAAACCTTTGCAATATGACAGGAGTGAATGGCTCATGTAAAAAATGTGGAACGATCAGACTGCGGCCGAGGTGGCGCGCTAACCAATGTAGCAAAATGTCAGGACACAATGTTATGATTGTACCTAGGGTAGAGCAAGAAAGTATCTCAAGCATCATCACGAGCTCGGAACGGTGATTCCGGCGATATAAAAAAGAGTACTAAAAACGGAGGGCGGCCAAGGTGGCACGCAAACCGAGACGACTATGGGTGTCTAAAAAAAAATGGGCAAAAAATGATGTAGTAAAAAAGATGCAAAGAGGTAACCATTAGGATGATCTATTCGTGCTAATTCCAATGGTGGAAACGGTTCGGAAAACGGATTCCGGATGGGCTCAGAATGGCCAAAACAAGAACAAAGTCGACCGTCTACAAATAGTAAGTGGGCCCAATGTGACACGTCATTTGCACTATTCGATATTGATTTGCGATCGGAGTGAACTAGAGCTTACGGGTGATTTCTGGACGATCTGACCAGCGGATTCTAGATTCGAGAGAGCCAGTTATTTTGTTAAACCAACACTTGTTGTGATTTTATGGGTTGGGGGGTTGGTGGGGCCCATGGGGGGCTGTTGTACGATCTATAGGTGTGGACCGCGGGTTCAGTGGTCGAAATCGCGGTCTCCGACCATGGGTTTGTCTTGGACAGGCACGGTCAAAGGTCGCGACTGCCGGGCTGGACAGCTGCGGTCTGGACCGCGACTGTCGGGCTTGACAGCCGCGGTCTGGACCGCGACTGTCGGGCTGGACAGCCGCGGTCTGGGCCGCGACTGTCGAGCTAAAAAGCCGCGGTCTGGGCCGCGACTGTCGGGTTGGACAGCCGTGGTCTGGGCCACGACTGTCGGGCGGACAGCCGCGGTCTGGACCGCGTCTGTCTAATTGACAGCCGCGGTCTGGGCCGCGACTGTCGGGCTTGACAGCTGTGGTCTGGACCGCGACTGTCAGGCTTGACAGCCGCGGTCTGGACCGTGGCTGTTCTGGGTTATGGATGGGTGGGGCAGGTCTGTTATTTGGTCATGAGCCTAATGAGACTTCTTTGTTTGATTTGCAGGATGCCACGGGGGATATGGCGTGAGAGGGGGATGCCAGAGGATCTAGTGACTGCTATTAGAGAGGACCGTCGGGGGCGGTCTATGTTGGCGCTCTTCGGACTTCTAAAGTTCGCGGAGATTCTGATGATACGGTCAGCAGGTTTACTGCTGAACCGCTTGATTGATTTCTGGGAGCCCGAGACACAGGCGTTTCGGGTACAGGGAGAGAGGGTGGACCTCACCCTGGTCGATGTTTATTTTCTGACAGGGTTACCCTGCCTGGGGCGGGTAACGGATACACAGCCGCGGGTCTCTGCGGATCTCGATATAGAGGACTTGGCGGCACGCTTTTGCAGGGCAGACGCGAGGGTGCATAGGAATGCACTCCGGATTCAGGATTTACGGGAGTCAGCGGTACAGGCGATGGCAGCTTGTGTCGTACGGATTTTGGGATCCCAGGAACCTGAGAAGGTGTCTGGGGGGCAGATGCAGATTGTAGAGCAGGTGCTGGCTGGGACGTACTATGCGTGGGGCCAGATGTTCCTGACCTGCGTGCAGCGACAGCTGACTGCAGCGAAGGAAGCTGGCAAGGGATTCTGCTTTGGTTCATTTCTAGTGGCATTCTTCATGGAGAGAGTCCCTACCCTGCGGCCGCGGGTGCCGGTCAGAGAGGGAGGCCCGAGGGAGCCCCGGATGATCCGGTGGGGAGAGATGATGCATCGCCGGGGCGGCGGGGACGTAGTTAGGTATTTCACGCAGGAGCTGTATATGCAGTGGCTTCAGCTACCACTGGCATTGGAGGACTACCCGTATCGAGGCATGGACTACACAGGGGATCCAGATGCGCCACGGCCACCTGGACAGGCATGGGGTCCAGACGGTATGTATGATTTTAATTGTTTGGTCCAGTTTTTTATGTTATATATGATATGTATGGTGACTGACAACTAGGTGTTTGCAGATGTGGGTCCGAGGCCGCCGCGAGATCATGTGCCCCGTAGGGGGGTTGTGGCCTTGCCAGCTCTGCCTGGACGAGGGGGGGTGCATCGGCGAGATGCAGATGGGGCACTGGAGTCTGTACGGGAGTTGTTGGAGCGGCTGTTGAAGGGTGTGAGCGATGCGGGGTGGGAGGACCTTCCTCGGGGTGTGATTCGGGATTGTAGGCAGGCGCCTCGGGATTTCAGAGGGATAGCTTTTCGGGTGGCTCTCTTGGCGGAGAGGGCACGAGCACCGGTACCGAGGCCCAGGCGAGCTGAGGACTCGTCGGAGGAGGAGCAGGAGGAGGAGTCAGAGGCTGCTGACACGGAGAGTGATCCGGGATATGATTCCCACTAGGGAGAGCAGGGGGCTCTTCCTGATTTTTTGTAGCTGCGGCTTGTATTTTATGAGTTTTGAGGGATGTACAGACATATTGTTTTGTATAGCTGAGCACTGGGGTACTCAGAACATGTATAGTTCTGAACATGTATTTTGTGACTTGTATATATATATATATATATGCACGTGGATGCACATTTTTTGGTGATATGTCTCATTTGTACGCACGTGGATGCGCTTTATGATATGTTCTATGTTGATACTGCACATGGATGCAAGTAGTCTAGGCTGTTGGGCACGTGGATGCCCCTGTTTTGATATGATATGATGTATGTATGACTAGGCACGTGGATGCCCCTATGGATGAAAATGTCATTTTGATGGTTTATGTTTTATGTATGCAAATGTTGATGCAATGCAGTCTTTTTGGTTTATTGTATATTTAGGTGATATGCTATGGGGTAATGATACATGATGGAGGTGTTACATAGTGTGATTGATATGCCAGTCTAGGACATTGTTCGCCATTTGATCTGCGACACTATTGTGAGCTCTTGGGACATGTGTGAATGTGATGGATTCAAACTCTTGGCTAAGTTGTTTTGTACGCAGGAATTTTCTAAATAGGCAAGGATCACGCACCTGGTAGCAGTTGTTGAGCTGGGAGACAAGTAGCTGGGAGTCCAAGAACACATGAAGGTGACGTATGCCCATCTGGAGGGCAGCAGTTAGGAGACCGGTCACAGCATCATACTCCGCCTGGTTAGTGGTAGCAGCGCCGATACATATTCCGTCAAGGTGGATGCGTTCGTTGGAAATGGAGTATAAGACCCACGCTGCAGAAGCTAGGTTGGGAGACTAGCGGCTGGCACCATCAGCGAAGCCAATGTAACAAGGTGGAAGAGGATCCATCTGTGGGCATGTAAAAATGCAATAAATGTGAGATTGTGGTCGAAAAACGGTGAAAAACAAAAAGAGAGCAAACTGTGCAAATGCAGACCAATGAGGTCACGGTTTCGGTTATGGATAGAAACGGTTAAGATACAACCCATTCCGGGGGTTGGAGAAGGGTCGTCCTTCAGAGTCTGCTAAAATGTATGCCCCCTTTCCGAGGCAAGTTTGCACAATGTAAGGGCCTTGCCACATGGACTCGAATTTTCCTTTACCTTTTCTATCGTTGGCTTGGTCATAGGCGAGGACGAGGTCCCCTTCGTGGAAAGTTCGAGGGTGAACATGTTTGTCATAATGGGCTTTGCAGCGTGTTTTGGCAGCTTCGATGTTCTGGAGAGTGGCATGACGATCTTCATCGGCTTGTTCAAGGGATAGCAGACGTTGCTCAAGGGGGGAGGTATCGGGGAGAAGCTCAACAGCGATGTGTAAGGCAGGTATCTGACACTCAATGGGGAGGAAAGACTCTACACCGTGAACTAAATGAAATGGGGTAAAACCAGTGGCGGTCTTGGTGGATGTACGGTAAGCCCATAAATCAGGAAATAGCATATGGTGCCAATTTGACTTATGCCAATCGACGGTGCGTTGGAGTATGGTTTTCAGGATTTTGTTAACTGCTTCTACTTGACCGTTCCCTTGGGGGTAGTAAGCCGAGGAAAATTGGTGTTTGAACTTGAGGAGGGTGGATAACTCGCGCCACACACAATCTTCAAAATGTGATCCATGGTCAGATACCAATCGTTTAGGGACTCCGAATCTAGTGATGACATGGTTGAAGAAGAAACGGGCAGCAGTGTCAGCTTTACAATTGAAGGTGGGCATGGCTTCCGCCCATTTGGTGAAATAATCGACGGCGACAATGATGTACTTATGGCCGTTCGCTGATGTGGGTCTACACTCCATGAAGTCGATGGCCCATTTACAAAAGGGACCAACAGTGACTACTGGGTGTAACAGAGCAGGTGGTGTCCGAGCTTTGGGGGCGAAAAGTTGGCAGTTATGGCAATGCTTGACCGCATTGATGCAGTCGGTGAAGAGTGTGGGCCAGAAATATCCGGCGCGGACGACCTTTTGGGCAGTGGCCATCCCTGAGAAATGGCCACCGCAGGCACCGCTATGACAATCATTAAGGACTTGTTCAGCTTCCTCATGTGTAAGACAACGACGAAGAATTGTGTCGATTCCTCGCCGGTAAAGGACATCTCCAATGAGGAGGTAGCGAGAGGCATGGTGACGGATACGACGACGTCCGTTCCGAGTGACTGTGGGTTGAATCTTCTGCGTGCGTAGGTATAACAAGATATCATCGTACCACGGGTCATCTGACGAGATGGTAAATAAGTGATTATCGGGTAACTCTTCAGAGATAGGTGGGGTTGGGATAAAAGAAGGGAGATCCGTCATGAGCTGGGCAAGCGCAAGGGCTTTGGTGCTTTTGGGTGTTCGGAAAGTAAGGTCATATTCTTGGAGGATAATGACCCATTTGGCCACGCGACCTTGCAGGAGCCTCCGGTTTAAGAGATAGACCATGGGGTTAGAGTCGGCGATGACTATGGTATGACTAAGTAAAATGTAGTGTCGCAACTTTTGGACGGAAAAGACCACTGCTAGGGCTAGTCTCTCCTCATGTGGATAACGTAGGGGTGGGCTGGACAAGGTCTGGCTAACGTAGTAATGACATGTTCTTGTCGTGAGGCATCTTCTTGGACCAAGACTCCTGACACAGCATACTCGGATGCCAAGATGTAAAGGATGAAATCTTGAGAGAAATCCGGAGGGGAGATCAAGGGGGCTTGTGTAAGAGATTTCTTGAGGGCATTAAATGCAGCTTCTGCTTGTTCGTCCAAGACAAATGGTACTTGGGTACGGAGTAGGCGCAGGAAACCATGAACGGTTGTGGCGTAATCGGGAATGAAGCGTCGAAGGAAATTAGATCGCCCTTGCAGACTTTGGAGCTGCTTGAGTGTTTGGGGAGAGGGAAGGTCTAAGATGGCTTGGACTTTCAGTGGATCAACAGTAATTCCTTTGTGGGAGACAATGAACCCCAACAATCGACTTGCCGGGACGCAAAAAACACACTTGTGTGGGTTCAAGCGGATTTGATATTTGCGACAACGCAGGAAAACTTGCCGAAGGTCGTTTAGGTGGTTTGATCGTTTTCGGGAACGAGCTGTAAGGTCATCTAGGTATACGAGCAAGATGTGGACCAAATCATGAAAACAATAGGTCATGGCTCGCTGGAATGTTGCGCCAGCATTTTTTAGACCGAAAGGCATAACACGATAGGCAAAAGTGCCCCATGGGGTAGTAAAAGCGGTCTTGTATTGATCTTCCTTGCGGATTTGTATCTGATTATATCCGGAAAAACCGTCCATGAAGGAGAGGACTTCATGCCCCGCACACGCATCGATGAGCTGGTCGATGAATGGCGTAGGGAAGTTGTCTTTGGGACAGGCGCGGTTTAGATCTCGGAAGTCAGTGCATACTCTAAGGGTGCCTTGTTTCTTGTTGACAGAAACAGGGTTTGAAACCCATGTAGTATAAGCAATAGGATAAATGAATCCTGCTGTGCGAAGTTTCTCGATTTCTGTTTTGACAGCTGGGAGTTTGGAGGGGTGTATGGGACGTTGTTTCTGACGAACGGGGGTTATGTCAGGCCATGTGTTCATGTGGTGTTCTGTAATGGCAGGGTCAAGGCTAGGCATTTCGGTATAGGACCAGGAAAAGACATCACGGAATTCTTTGAAGAGTGCTTTGTACTTGTCAACCTCCTGCTCAGTGCAAGATTCTCCTAAAGCGATGAGTTCGGGGGTACCCCCGGGGGCAGCAAGATCGACTTGGATAACAGGTGATATGTTGGCCATGTTACCCTCTTCGAAGGCGTCAGGAGCAGGAATAGGGTCCTTGAACCAGTTGAACTTTGGGGGAAGGAAGTATTTGGATTCCACTGCAAATTGGGGAGCAGTGCTAGAAGATGGTTCATCTGGGAGAAAGTATGAACGATGATGCATGTCATCCCAGGGATAATCTGGGGCGGTGAGAGCCTCAATAATTTCTTCATCACTGTAGAATGTTCGGGTTGTCAGATCGGTTGCCGAGGGGGTGGTGACGGAAGAAAACATATAAATGGTCTCGAACTCTTCTGAAGCAGAAGATTCCGTGGGGTGGATCTCCACAATGGGGAGTTGGGTTGTCTCAGGATTCAGATCTGAGGGGAGGATCTCGTCAATGGTGAGGTCTTCCGTCTCCAAATCCCAATTGTTCATCTCAAAGAGAGCTATTCTGTATTCGGGGAGATCGGGACAGTGATGGGATTAATGCCCGTAAATATCACATAAGGCACATGGGTGGTTGGTGCGTAGGGACTTGTCGCGAGGCGTAGGGGTTGACTCTAGATGGACCACCGGGATGGTGGGGTCGTCGTCGAGCATTTGCATGTATTCCTTTAATGCTGGTAAATGAGGACATAGGTGAGTCGCATGGCCCAACTCATCGTAGAGCGCACATTTGGGAGGGGCACGGAATACAGGGGGGTTTTGGACTGTCTTAGGAGGTGGGACAGCAGTGTAAGGTTGGGGGCCTCTGCTCCCAGTGGGTTTGGCAAGAATAGGGGATGGTTTCGCGGGGGTTGACGGGGTAGCTATACCGGAAGGTAGTTTCGTGGGGGTGGACGGGGTAGCGACACCGGGAGGTGGTCGACTAGTAGTGGCTATGGGTTGCACTGGTTGTAGGACGACATCTGGTGTCGGCGGACGAACTGGAGGCGAAAGATACCAGACGGGTAATCCTAAGGTTAAACCTGGGAGGCTAAGGGTAGCCATGAGTGGGGTGCTAACCACTCCTGAGGGAGGGAAGAGGAAAGGTATGGTATGTATGGGTGTGGCGCCAATGTGGCTAGGTACCAAAGGGGGTTGAGGCAACAACGGTGGTTGATTACTAGGGGTTCTCGTGTGGTGGGATAGAGTCAATAGGTCAGCCATTTCAGTAGTAGATGACGGTGGTGGGAGTGATGGAAAAGTGGAGGTCATTGGTATGCCTGAGTAAACTCCGGGACCCACAGAAGAAACCAAAGAGGTGGTGGCATCCGGGATAAGTTGTTCAATTATGGGGAGCATGGGCCCTATAGAAGAAACGGCTGTGTTGGGGTCACCCGAGATAGTGTGTTCAATCATGGGGAGAACATTTTTGGGTGTCGCGGCGGCCTTGGGATCGTAGTACGTGAGTTGGTCAACTTTGACCACGCGTCCCTCATGAGGGAGCATCATGATGCGAAAAACGGTAGAAGCAACTGCCCGCATAGCATACATGTAGCTGCGGCCAAGTAAAAGGTTGTAGTCAAGCTGGGCGTTGATAACCTCGATGTTAATCAGGACCATTTTACCAGCCAGCTGGACAGGGACATTGGTTAACAGGCCTTGTGGTTGAGCTGAACGACCGTCGTAGGCTCGCAACGCAGTGGAGGACGGTTGGAGAGGGGGGGATCCCATTTTCTGCCAGATGGAGATGGGCATGACACATGTGGAGGCCCCTTCATCAATAATGCAGCGATGAACGACAAAATTTTGGATGGAGACAGTAACTTGGAATGATAAGTTGGAGGGCAGGCGGGGTTCGGATTGGTCCAAATCATATGCCATTAACTGCGAATCATGTGGATCGATAGCCCCAATGGCTGAGAGTAAAGTCTTACGCTGCGAAGGGCAATTTCGGAAGACTTCTAACGCAGACATGGATGCGGGAGATTGGGCTAAATCGTCTACGATGTTGTAGTTTGACGCAGCCCGCGCATTGGGGTTGTTATTGATACGGCGAAGTGGGAAACGGGGTGCTTTGGGAGCTCCATCTAGTGGGGGTGGAGGTATACGTAACGGCTGGTCGGTGGGATGAACGTTAGTGGGGTTATTGGCGGGTGGTGCTTCCGGGGTGGAGCCATATTGGTTCCGCCGGGTCTGGAGGTTGACCTCATCAGAGGACATCATCAACAGATG